>CAKOAT010213599.1:10071-87353 GCA_932364175.1 Eruca vesicaria subsp. sativa | reverse complement strand
ACAACCGAGAAACGATCGCCACGCATTCAAACGTACCCATTTCCTAAAAGAAAGAAGGAGCTAGAGACGCTGACGTCGTCTTAAAACCGACTCGCTCCTAGAAGTTCTCGTAAATCAGACATACTCCAAGTCATCTCCGATCCACCATGGTCTTTAATCGACCCGGATTGTCGATCATCCCAATCCTTCGAACGAAACTGGTCTTTCTTCTTTCTCCGAACATTTTTCCTCGCATCAAGAAAACGCTTTCTAAAATAGGCGGAAAAATATTCGGACGATGCAACGCCTCGTCGAAATCATCTCAAAAGCAAACGACAATCTAAAAATCGTCTAAGCACTAAAGACTGATCCAACCGTCTGGGAAATAATCTCGAGGAATATACGGCATCTCTCGTCGCAATCATGCGGTTAGAAAATCTCTGCGAAACTTCAGAGCGAAACTTGATTATTTGCCGAAGTCATAAAGATCTTCTTAAATTTGATAAAACAAGTATAAGAATCGAAATCTTTAGGCATCAAAGCATTGATCTCATTTTCCGTCAAACCAAGTGAGTCACGGAATAATGTCAAGAACATTTTCGGCGAAAGAAAAATCGAGAACACAAAACAGCAATAGAGAACACGTCCTCCCTTCTCGCCGACTGATCCTATTGCTGGTCATGTGATTCATTCCGCCCGAGAAACCCGCTAAAACATTCTGCGACTAGATCTCGGTGAAATAACTTTTGGTAAAACTCCACGAGTGACTCCAAAAAAACTATCACCGAAGAATCAAAAACTGAGCGGAAAGGTTTCTCGAAAAATCTGCGGAAACATTGTTAACCCAATGCGTCGTGCCGATTTACTAAATTCATCGCCCGTTTCTTACGCGAGAAATCATTCGTATAGTCAGGATCATGTCATAACGAAGTAACTCTCGAAAGTAAATGTAACAGGTTTTGCGAAAAGTACTTTCCTTATAGCAAAAACCAAGCTATACGATCCGGCACTGGGCGGCCAATCTAAACTTTGCCTCCTCGCGACACGATCTGAAAGATCTCACTCTTTAGCCCATCGGTTCACGAGCATCCGCTCTCATTCCTCCCATTTACATCCAAGAATGAGACCGCCCCGCAAACGACTCCGCATGGGCTCTGCATCGAGCTTCTTAGGATCTGTTTACCTCGACTAAAAAAAAAACAACTTCCATACAAAGGAAAGTTTATACGAAATTTTCATAGTATAAATCAAACCTACAATGGAAAAACGTTTTCAATAACCACGAGAATACTTGGCATATTAAGCTCGACAAACGCTACTTGGCTATTGTCCGAGCGCGCTTCACTTCAATGCCAAGTGTACAAACCGACTCGACCTTTTCGATAGCACGAAAGTGTCTCGGTCTAATCATCTACCAAATACGACTTTGGCTGTGCGGCTGAACACAACCTTCACGCCAAGCCGATACATTCAACGGATAATGCGAACTTGTCGAAAATCGGCTAAGTTCTGTATCCTCGCGATTCACCCTATTTCCGAAGCAAGCTGCCTACAAAATCCGACGTATAAGAAAACACTCGTACCAGAGCTCCTAAAGCCGTACGAATCTCGGAAGGTCAACACTTCACGAAGCACCGTAACGGAAAACCCTTCGTTTCGGGGAAACAACTTATGCGACCTCCCGGTCCTAATGGCTCTAGCACAAATCGTAAAAGTACCTAACATCCAAACAGGAATTTAAGTTAAGACAAAACCCTCGCAGCACCGCGCAACATCTTCGAGCCCGCAAACGATCCGAACACGAAACGCGGCATATAAAATAAAAACCAACTTTCGGCACTGCGAGACGTCGCAGACGCCCGGAGATTAGTTTTTCAACATAAATACCTTCAACGATAAAGTCATTTTCTTGGAAGACCTAACAGTCCGTCCGCGACTATAAAATTACGCAAAACTTCTTAACGTACGTATCCTTCGCGAAAGCCAAAAACAACGTAAATATTTAACGCCTAAAAAGTTTGTTGCTGATCACAACAAACTCGCAACAGTCCTAAACAAACTTAGTTATCTCGCAGAGATAGCTCTCGAACACCCGACACAAAGGTAATAGCGCTATAAAAGAAATCCAAACTTTTGGTCAACACTTCCGGGCAACTTAGAAATTGTTCCCGGTGAGATGCTCGGTTCCAACCAGACGAATCGTATAAGCCGAGAACCTATCGCGGATTCTAAATCGGTATGGAATCAGGTTAAAATCGCAACGAGCAAAACGAAAGCCGACTAGTCATCGCACAGCCTTAATCCGAAAGTAAACCTAGGTCTTGCCCTAAACCCAGCACACTGGTCGCTAACGTCTCAAGGCATGAATCGAGATCCTAAAGGCATGTCTCTTCGTCTATATCTAAACGCTCACTCGATTTACCAAACATCCTACGACTGGCAAACGAACAAGGCGATCTACTAAGGGAACGGAATGCGAGACGACAACTCGCGGACCTCCCTCAATATCAACTCATATTCTTCCCGCTACATTCATACGAATAAAAACACGCTCTTAAAAACGCAAACTGATTTTTAATAAAGCCGCAAAAGCGGCAGGGACTCAGAGCCGCACACGGCCAGTCCAAAAACTATAACNTTCATACGAATAAAAACACGCTCTTAAAAACGCAAACTGATTTTTAATAAAGCCGCAAAAGCGGCAGGGACTCAGAGCCGCACACGGCCAGTCCAAAAACTATAACGGCCACGCTCGGCCAGACCAAACGGCCTACGAGGCTAGTCTCAAGGCCGGCAAAGGTCCAGATGCCATCGACATCAATATGCTCGATAATTCCCACACAACATATAACTAGACCGTAAAGGTCTTGTTAGGAAACGGGTCATACGAACCTTAAATCCGAAACGAACTACGAAAGGCTTGATCCCCTCAAAAGGGTACGTAGGCAGCCTTCACAAGGCGCAGCCCTAATCTTAAACGCTTTCCGCTCCCTGGAGAGTGGAAAGATCACTTTCAATGGACCTTTCCGACCATTAATTCCGCCTGACTTAACTAAAACTGGTTAACCACTCGCAAGAACCTTACGCTAAAGGCTCAGGATTCTTACGAGCTGGGGGGCTAACTGTTGGGGTCAAAATCGGTATGACGGAATCAATGGCAGAAACTCCCCGCAGAAATATAAAAAGAATCGTTTTATAAAACTCGAGGATCGTTTTATAAAACTCGAGGACCGTTTTATAAAACTCGAGAATCGTTTTATAAAACTCGAAGAATCGTTTTATAAAACTCAAAGAATCGTTTTATAAAACTCGAGAATCGTTTTATAAAACTCGAAGAATCGTTTTATAAAACTCGAGAATCGTTTTATAAAACTCGAAAAATTGTCTTATAAAACTCGAAAATTGTTTTATAAAACTCGAGAATTATTTTATAAAACTCGAAGAAACGTTTTATAAAACTCGAAGAATCGTTTTACGAAACAGCAAAAAACCGAAACAGCCGTAAAACGCGAACTAGGAACACTCCACTAGTTCGCCCATCGGCGAACTAAGCCGGGACACTCCACTAGTTCGCCCATCGGCGAACTAAGCCGGGCCGGCTTAGTTCGCCGATGGGCGAACTAGGAGGCACTCTACTAGTTCGCCCATTGGCGAACTAGTCCCGTCCCGGCTAGATCGCCAATGGGCGAACTAAGCGGTGCTGACTTTGCCCCACTGGTTCTTTTCGCCTAGTTCGCCATATGGCGACCTAGTCAAGCTGAACTAGCTCGCCGTACGTCGAGCCGACCATCCCGAGCCTCGATCTCCCGCATCCCCGATTCAAAACTTACGTCTTTCGACACGGTCGCATTCTGAACCACGGCCGAAACGTCTCCCGTTCCGTCTCGATCCGACCTATCATTCAAGTTTTACAATAAAAACCGTGAAACTTCGCTTTCTCAGAAAGAACTCGAGGAAATCGTATAAAACGGCAACTGTTAAATGAAACACCGAACATTGCCTAAACTATACGATTTATTCGAGATTTCTCGTTAAAATCATAAAAAACTCGTTTTAAATAAAAAACGTCGAGAGAATCGTAAAAAACGGCATAGGATCAGGAAACAGTCTCGTTAAAGTCGTAAAACGGTTTTTATCGTAAAACGGCCCGAAAAGTCCTAAAACACGATAAAAACCCATCTCGCGATGTTAACGAAATCAAACCCCAAGATACGATAACGCTTTGACGGTTTACTCGCAGACGGAAGATAAAAGGCAAGTTTGAAGATAAATAGAAGATTTCCGCAGAAGAAAAGGAAGGATCGACGGATATGGAAAGTTCCCGAAATATTCGGTTTCGAGCAAAATGGAAAGACTAAATCCGCCTAAGGAGGAGTATATAAGGAGGAGGCATAGGGCAGAAGCTGAAGGACGAAATCCAGAGCTCTCATCTGAGACTTTCACAACTTTTCTAGACTTAGAATTTTCCGCACTTAGAAACTTATGCTTTTTCTCGACAAGTTCGGTTTCTATGACTGGCGCTCAATTACTAGACGAACTCGCCCAGGCAGTTCGATCTCTGGTCCAGCTCTACCAACTGAACTACGTTCGACTTGATCCCCGAAAGGNCCGAAATCATTCAAACCTTTTTTCCTATCTTTTTCCGTTTTTCGTTATCGAGCTGCGACTCAACTAGATCTAGGGTTTTATGTTTGTAACTCGCTGATGGCCCCTGCGGCCAAAGCCTTTGTAATTCCTTGTAATGATCGCAACGCTCTTACGCGAATCGGAAATAAGATCGACTTTCTTTATAAATTCGTTTTATTATTTTTTTCATATTTTCCGCATTTATTTGGTTACTTGTCGTTGGCTTTCGCAGAGATCCGGTTCCTCTGGAAAATTAGGGTTTTCCTAAGTTTCCTTATTTAGCGGAAATCGACAAGTGTGAATTTCGGTTCCCACACTCTGGAAAATTAGATAAGGAATGGGAGACTCATTATGAGTCTATATCAAAAAATTCAGAGCAGTGAGAACTAAGCTCTCGTATCCCAACGATCAAGTTGCCATCGAAGCCCTTAGAAGAGGCCTCTGGTACAAATCGGAATTCTGGTCCGAGCTAACGCTCAATCCTCCCCAACTATCAATGATGCCCTTCACAAAGCATCTAGATATATTACCTTGGAAGAGGAAACAGCTGCACTAGATAAAATCCATAAGAAATCTCAAAATCACCCGAAAGGTGAAACCTCTGAAGCAAAAGGATCTTCTAGAAAAGGGAGCTTCCGGAATAATCAGACCCATGGAGAACATTCTTACGCAGTCGAGGAATTCCAACAGGAAAAACATGTTGCCACGGCAAACAAAACCCCCTGGTCAAAGGGCTATGATGAGAACAAACACTGCTCTTATCAAGATCGAAAAGGACACTCAACTGAGGAATGTTGGGACCTCCAACGACAGTTGGCAGCTAAATTCGTAGCTAGAGAACTAAAAGACGTGGAACTCAAAAAACCACCACCCTACCAGAAAAAAGGTCCCAGAGATACCTCTCCAAAGCACGAAAGGTCACCTGAAAAGGAGATAGACTCGCCACCGCCAGCTCCCAAGAAAAGACTTGAGTTGATTCTTGGGAAATTTCCCCAGGGAAAAAGCCTACAAATCGAGGCCCTTCTGAGAAAACCACCACCTCAATCGAGCCCCAGTTCGAGGGTGGATTATATCCTCGGAGGCTCCGATATATGTCAAGACTCCGTTAATTCCATCAAAAGTCACGTACGGAAGGTTGTTTCCAATGCTCAGTCTAAGTCTCCCAACCTTGATCCAACACTAAGATTTATTTTTGGGAGAGCGAGACATCAGACCTCGACAGATCTCACGACGACGCTCTAATCGTCACCCTGAACATCGCAGGCTACGAAGTGCCTAAGCTGATGGTAGACACCGGGAGCTCTGTCGACCTTATTTTCTATAACGCCCTGAAATGGATGGAAATAGATGACTACGAAATTATTGGTTAGAAAGCTAACCTCGTAGGCTTCTCCGGAAAAACAGTTACCTCCCTGGGAACCATCAAGCTTCCTGTCATAGCTGGAGGAATCATGAAAATGACCAATTTCGTAGTTATCGACAGACCTTCCCCATTTCACGCAATCCTAGGAAGACCCTGGATCCATAAAATGAAAGCAGTAGCTTCCACTTATCACCAATGCGTGAAATTTCCGACACCTGAAGGAATAACCACAGTACGAGGTAGCCAGAAAATCTCCAGGATCTGCTACTTGGGGGGATTCGGAATACTCAAGGAATCACCCCAATAGCAATTACAGATTCAGGAAGGTCGAGAGATGCAACAAAATATTCGAGGTCCCCCTAGGAACCTAACCGAACGAGTTGGCATCGACGATTCTGATCCTGAGAAACAAGTGAACATCGGATCAGAGCTACCTCTCGAAACAAAAAATGAGCTAATCGACATCCTGAAAAGCAACGTCAAAACGTTTGCATGGACCACCAGTGACATGAAGGGTATAGATCCAAACGCCACCACTCACAAGCTCAATGTAGACCCCACTTTCAAACCGATCAAACAAAAGCTCAATGTAGGCCTCGAAAAATCTCAAGCCGTGAACGACGAAGTCGATCGACTTACGAAAGCAGGGTCCATTCACGAAGTACATTACCCCGATTGGTTGGCTAACCCCGTAGTAGTGAAAAAGAAAAACGGGAAGTGGAGAATCTGTGTAGACTTCACCAACCTAAACAAGGCTTGTCCTAAAGATAGCTTCCCGTTACCTCACATCGATTGCCTCGTTGAAGCGACAGCTGGCCATCAGCTCTTGTCCTTTATGGATGCCTTCTCGGGATATAATCAAATCATGATGAATCCTGAAGATCAAGAAAAAACTGCATTCATAACCGAACGCGGGACCTACTGTTATAAGGTAATGTCATTCGGATTAAAAAACGCTGGAGCAACCTACCAAAGGCTCGTGAACAAAATGTTCGCTGGACAGCTCGGAAAAACCATGGAGGTATACATCGACAATATGCTGGTTAAATCCTCAGCTGGAGAAAATCACATCTCCCACCTAAAAGAATGCTTCGATATCCTCAACAAATACGATATGAAACTCAACCCCGCAAAATGCACCTTCGGAGTGCCCTCGGACAAATTCCTCGGTTACCTCGTAACCGAAAGAGGTATCGAAGTCAATCCGAAACAGATAGCGACTTTCTTGGAAATGCCGTCACCTAAGACGACCAGGGAGGTACAAAGACTGATTGGACGAATCGCAGCTTTAAATCGATTTATATCTAAGTCCACCGATAAATGCCTCCCGTTCAACAAACTTCCAATAAATAATAAGAAGTTTCTGTGGGACGAGAAATGCGAGGAAGCTTTCAAACAACTGAAAGCTTACCTCTCCGAGACTCCGATCCTATCCAAACCAGTAACAGGATAACCCTTGTACCTATACCTCGCCGTATCAACTGCTGCAGTTAGCGGCGTGCTGGTACGAGAAGAGCAAAACGAGCAAAGACCCGTCTATTACACAAGCAAAAGTCTAATAGACGGTGAAAATTAGCCGCTAGAAAGATACGACCTTATTTCCAATCGCACTCAATCGTCGTAATGACTTCACAACCAATACGCACGATTCTGCACAGCCCTAGCCAATCGGGACGACAAGCTAAATGGGCCATAGAACTCAGCGAATATGACATTGAGTATAGACCCCGAGCAGCCATAAAAGCTCAGGTCCTTGCTGATTTTATCATCGAGCTATCGTCCGAACAATTAGACCCGAGAGCTGAAGCTCCGGAATGGAGCTTGTATGTTGACGGAGCCTCATCAAAACGAGGGTCCGGAATCGGTCTAAGGCTGACCTCTTCAGCCGGAGAAACCATCGAACAATCCTACAGGCTCGGATTCAACGCTTCAAATAATGAGGCCGAATATGAAGCACTAATCGCAGGATTGAGACTTGCCCTGAGCCTCGGAATTCGAGAGCTAAATGCCTACATCGACTCCCAGCTAGTAGCCAGTCAGTTCCATGGGGAATACGAAATGAGGGACGAAAGAATGGGGGCATACCTCGAAGTCGTACAAAGCCTCACTAAACAGTTCAACAAGTTTGAACTAACAAGAATCCCACGAGGAGAGAACTCCTCGGCAGATGCGTTGGCTGCATTAGCATCCACATCAGACCCCCTAGTAAAACGAATTATACCTGTAGAGGGAATCGAAAAACCAAGCATCGATATAGCTACCAAAGCTGAAAGCGATAGCAAACCGAAAGAGCAAACGGAAGCTAGCTGCTCTGAGACAGCAGCAACCCAAGTTCTCACAACATTCTGGTTTCCAAAATCCAAAACTCGCAAATTCAAAAAGCATACCTCCGGGGGCACAACCCAGCCTCCAAGCTCACTTGTCCACAGAGTAAACACTCGCAAGACTATATATTCCCCTGAACCCGAAACTTCAACCGGAGACACGATCCCGACCCCGGAAATTAACGACACACCTGAAGATATTCCTCCAGATCCAGGCTCCAATGAACCTAACCGAAGAAATACCCCCGGGGGCATGACCTCCGGCCGCAACAATACTCAGGAACCTGATCCGGCACAGGGACCTCCCTCATCTCTTCACGACAAAATCGTAGGGAGAGAGGACTGGAGAATCCCAATCATGCAGTATATTTCGAAGGGCAAGGTCCCCCCCCCCCCAGAAATGGGAAGCTCGAAAGCTCAAAGCGCAAGATACTGCATAATGGAATCCATTCTGTATAAACGTACCTCAGATGCGTCCACGGCCTCGATGCTATCAAACTCATGAAGGAAATGCACGATGGCTCCTGTGGAAACCACTCCGGTGGCAGAGCCTTAGCTATCCGAATCAAAAGGCAAGGCTATTTCTGGCCCACCATTATCGTCGACTGTGAGGTCTACTCATCTTCATGCGACAAGTGTCAGAGGCACGCACCATTTATACATCAACCCTCAGAGAAATTATCCTCGATATCTGCCCCATACCCGTTCATGAGATGGTCTATGGATATCGTAGGACCGCTAGTGGTATCAGAAACAGGAAGGCAGAAGCTACGCTTCCTGTTAATCCTAACAGACTACTTCACAAAATGGATAGAAGCTGAAGCCTTCCAACAGGTAACTAAAGTCAAAACCGAACGACTCGTATGGAGAGACATCATCTGCCGTCACGGCGTTCCATACGAGATCGTAACTGATAATGGATCACAATTCATATCTAATGACTTCAAAGATTTCTGCGACAAGTGGAAAATTGGTCTCACCATGTCGACACCTCGATACTCTCAGGGAAACGGCCAGGCGGAGGCTGCTAATAAATCGGTATTAGCGAACCTCAAGAAACGCCTCGGAACCGATAAAATTTCTTGGTCCGAAAGACTACCTGAAGTGCTTTGGGCATGCCGAACCGCCCCACGAAGAGCTACGGAAGAAACCCCTTTCTCCTTAGCCTACGGAATGGAAGCGGTCGTCCCAGCCAAAACCATCACCGGGAGCCTCCGCCGAGAGCTCTGTACGACTAATCCCGAAGCCAACAATCAGCTCTTGTTAGATAACCTCGATTTAATCGAGGAACGACGGGACCAAGCCTTGCTCCGCATTCAAAACTACCAACAAGAAATGGCTCGATATTACAATTCCAAAGTCAAGTCCCGACAATTCGTTGTGGGTGACCTGGTACTCAGGAAAGTTTTCAACCATACCAAAGAGCCACACGCGGGGAAGCTAGGAACCAATTGGGAAGGTCCCTACCAGATCATCCACGTAATACGACCAGGCGTTTACAGGCTCATGAAGGTACGAACCGGGGTACCTGAAATCCGATCATGGAATGCCATGAATCTCAAGAAATATTACCATTAGGTACCTAAATTCTTTTGAACTACGTTTGGCTTGATCCCTTGACTGGGTACGTAGGCAACTCCGTTATGAGTGCAGCCCCAACCTCATTTCAACACCTTTTTCACTCTAGCCAAAGGGGGCATGTGCTTAAAACACATAGCCTAAATGGCAATTGTATGACTACTACAACATGATGTACTCTATAAAAGTTATTAATGAAACAATTACATTCGAATATATTGAGTTTCCATCAAACAAATCCAGGTCACGATGAACCTGAACCTGAGGTCTTAAAATCCTGCAAACAAATCCAGGTCACGATGAACCTGAACCTAAGGTCTTTAAATCCTTCAAACAAATTCAGGTCACAACGAACCTGAACCTAAGGTCTTAAAATCCTTCAAAAAAATCTAGGTCCCTGCGAATCAGGACCTAAGGTCTTAAAATCCTTCAAATAAATTCAGGTTCCCAAAGAACCTTAATCTAAGGTCTTAAAATCCTTAACAAGAGTCAAGATCTTAAAATCCTTCGAAAGCAAATCCAGGTTCCCAAAGAACCTCCATCTAAGGTCTTAAAATCCTCAACAAAAGTCAAGGTCCTAAAATCCTTCAAAAAAGAATTCAGGTTTCTAAAGAACCCCGATCAAAAGTCTCAAAATCCCTAGCAGCGATCGACATCTAAAAAGAGATTCCAAGTAAAACCAGGTCCCGAAAACCCAACCGCGGAACCTCGCGCTGAAAAATAACGGAACCTGTTGTCAACAGGACTCCTAACCTTCACCCGAAAGTCTCCTAGACATCATGTCTAACTACGAGACCTGCTACTGACAGGACCTAGGATCCTTTGTTCAAAGAAATAAAGACTTCTACTAAGACAATCGAATTTATGCTAAGGAACTCATCGAAACGTCGACAAGACCCTTAGCAAGAAAATTTGATCCTAGTTAAGAAGAAACGAAAATCTTTACAAGTCGAATGACTTAAAGAAAAATCAAAACAGAGTAAAACGAAATAAAGGTTTAAAAGCCTCCCCAGGCTACTTAAGTCCAAAGATCTTAACGAAGCAAAGGTTTAGAGACCTCCTCAGGCCACAAGTCTTAACAAAACATAAAAGAAAGCCCATTAGGCAAAAGTCTGAAAAACATAAAGACATAATTCTAAAAAAGAAAAACCGACTTTTAAACTTCCATTTCATCAGCACCCTACTCCTCAGCTGTATCCTCCTCGCCTAGTACCTTCTCCTTAGCCGGGGATCCATCGCCTATCTCCTTCTCGGTTCCATCCGTGGTTGTCTCGACTGGAGCTGAAGCCAGATCCACCAAACCTAAGTTAGAACCATACTCTCCAGAAAAGGATGGATTAAATACGTTGATCTCAAAGGTACCTGAGCTCTCCGAGATCTGAGGCAGAAACAACTTGCTTACTGAGAAATCAGATCCCTGAGCCTTCTCATATGCCGCGGTAGGCTTGGGAATCAACGACATCAATCGCTTGTACTCCTCGTCAACACTCTTGATCTCGTTGGTCAACATTTCCTCAAGAAGGACAGTGTTAGCTTGAAGTTCCTGAGCGTAGATCTGAAGGCTAACTTCCTCCTTCTTCTTGGGAAATTTCTCCTTGACAGAAATCAAGACCTTGTTGTAAGCCTCAGCTACCTCCTTCTTCCCTTGTCGGTTAGCTAGTCTGACTTCAGCCTCCTTGTTCTTCTGGCTAACCTGCGACGAAACAATCAGCTCTCGGACTTGTTGCTCCGCGACCTTCCGAGCAGCCTCCAGCTCAGTTATCATCCTTCCCTTCACTTGGATATCAATAACTTGACTCTCAATTTTCCCGGCCTGAATATCAGCCTTCGAGCCAAGCCTTTCCACGACACCTTCAAGCTCAGCAACTCTAGCTCGGGATTGATCAAGCTCCTCCTTGGTAGCCTTCACCATCTCGGTCACCTGGGCTAACTCCCCAGCTCTGGGAGCATTATTAACTGTATCCTCCAAGCTCAGTTGAGCTCTGTTAATATCCCCAGCCAACTACAAGAAATATCGAACAAACCATGAACCAATAACCTTAGTAGAGGAAACGAATAAAAAAAATCAAGGTTCCTCACCTGACCCATGCAGTGAGCAACCTCCACATACTCCTCTCGGTTAGTCATGTTGTTGATCGCAGGGAGAGAGCAACCGGTCCTCTTCATATGCCTCATCAATGTGACCAAACCCCAAGGGTCTTCCAAGACAGAACCGGGTTTCGAGTGGGTGAAACTCCATCCCACGGTTCCTCCCTTGGAAGAAGAGGAGGAAGACCTAGACGGTCTATCCACTTGGTCAACTCCAGACCTCTTAAGTCTTGGAGACTCGACCTCAGAAGACTCCTTGATCGCTTGAGGGTCAGCTTCCTTGGCCTGAACATTGGGTTTGGGAGCAAACTCCTGGACCTTTGGGACATCGACAGAGACGACGTCTCTGGCCGGGATAGAGACCCCATCATCAAGAACATCTCTCACCTGGTTAAGAAAAGAACCCCCTGGTTCTTCTCACTACCTCGAGAGGAACTGGCTGCCTTGGCTGCTTTACCCCGAGAACGATAAGACGGTTGGAGAGGCATCTTAGTTTGTTGAGTTCTTTCAGTCTCAAAAGTACTAGCCTCCGTCGAGATAGTCACGACCGAATTACCTTCAGAAACTGGATCAATAAAAACTCGTTCAAAAATCAAACAGTTCTGAACATGTAGCTAATACGCTCAAAAACAAAGATAAAGCCGACTTACTTTCTAGACCTGCAGCTGGAATAGGTTCCAGAAATGAGGCTCCATATTGTTCAGGAAACCTGGCCGATCCTACACGTGAAGTAGTGAAAGCTCCCCACGTGCAAGGACTTTGCTTCAACTTGCGGTACAGAGCTCTGGTAAGCTTACTAGGAAGCTTTTCAGGTTCTTCGATAACTGCAAGAAGAACCAACGATCATTAAAATACACGAAATAAACAAATCATGCAAATGCTTCCCTAGAGGTCCTAACCCGAAGCATCAGACCAAGTAACCCTTAGGGTACGACCCTCAGGAACCGTCAGAGGATCTATCTTTACATAAAAATATTTCTTCCTCCAATCATCGTCACTGCCGGAGAACTTGAAAAGACCCAACTTGGGTCGACAAGGCAGATAATAGGTACCACTGCCACCTTCCTTTGAAGCACTCTCCTTAATCATATAGAGACTCATTAGGTCACGAAGACCAACGGTAACCCCTTCTTCTTTAGCCCTAGTGATGAAACCGTTTATCACTCGGATTACTGAGGGGCAGAGCTGGGAAAGGGCTAACCGGTAATGATCGAGAAGATCCAACAAAAGATCAGGAAGCGGGAACCTGAGATGACACTTGGTAATGTACTTCTCATGAACACAGAACCACCCCTCCGGAGCAATCTCCGGGGTCTCGTCGGGTTTACAGGCCCTAGCTAAATCTTTGTGACCTCCGGCTTGAACCATAAGATTAACCACATCTTGGCCCTTCAAAGAGGAGGCCACATGAGAACCAAGAGGGACGCTCCCACTCGAGCCATCGTTCTTTTTGGATCGTTTCGAAACTCTTGAGGCTATCGATTCCTTAGTCTTCTTACTCCTATCATTCTTCTTCATCGCCTCGCCGACCTCCTGTTTAACCTTCATAAGTCGGACACCGGAAGAAGAGAAAGGAGCCAAAGGGTAGAAAGAGAGCGAAAAAGAGATTCGGATTGAAACTGGAACTTTTGAATTAGAGAGTTCCAGAGAATCGCGGCGAGAACAAGAAGCAATCGGAAAAAAAAAAAAAAATTCACCACAAGTTAAAGGGGGAAAATGAACAGTTACATGGGAAACCGAATCGAGGCGTGGAGTAGTGGTAAAAGTTGCAGTTAATGACTACAGCTTTATATCACATCGTGTCTCGAAAATCAGGGACGAACTGTTCAAATATATTAATGTCAGCCGTAGATCTTACCAAACGAAATCAGGACCATTCGATTAAGGTCACGCGTATCTTCAAGTTTAATATAAAAATAATCGTTATCTCAACAAAGAGATAGAGATCAGGCGGTTGAGCTTTAGCTTCCGAGAAAAGATGTCTCATCTCGAAAGCTGGGGGCAACTGTTGGGCCCGAATATGGCCCGCTAGCTAAGATTAATGGGCTCGAGTAACAAGAACTGACAATAGGCCACAGCAAGTCCATTAGCAACTAAATCTTTGAGAAGGGAATTAAAAAGAAGCCGGAGGCTGTTAGCTCAGGAAGAAAGGTTAACGAAACAGGTCACGGAAGAGAACTCCGGACCTCATTTACAGAGAGCTAATAGGAGTAGCTCAGGATGGATGCGCAGGACCCGGTCAAAAGGAGACTGTAGAGGATCCCTTAACTCACGGAGCAAATCTCGGAGGTTAGCTAAGATCGTTAGAGCGCAGGTGAGAGCTATTTAAAGAGGAGGAGGAGATCAGAACGGGGCCAGATTTTGATTCATCATTATTCACATATTCAAGAACTCTAGAAACATCTTTTATTCTTTGTAATCTCATATCAAAACACTTGTAATCGTCTTTTACCAAAAACATCAATACAATTATATTCATTCTTTAAGTTCCAACAGGATTCAGCCCACGATTCTCCAATCTAAACCTAATCTAAAATAGGAAGTGAGTTTTATCCCTCACAAAGCGCCTATTCTTTCCTTTGTGTGGTTTTGTCCCAAAGGGTTTTCTATGCAAAAATTTTAATGAGTTGTTGTCTTCATGGTCCCAAGCTTAACCATAACCTATGTCTAAGCTTGAGGGGTAGTATTAAATAAAGTGACAAGGAGTTATGAAGGATCTGGTGGTCTTGAGAAGAAACTGATCTGGATCTCCTTGGAACATAAGGTTGGGCCGTACAGTCTAACTTACCGTGGATGACAAGACATATTTGAACTCGCCAAGGAAGTCTCCAGAAGCTGAAGAGAGCCGTTGGGATTATCCGAGGCAAGATGAATGAATATATTAAGGAGAGTCATATGTTTCATTAGCCGTTTAAGACCTGTCACTCTCATGCATTGACCAGATCTCCTTTGTTTATTATATCTCTTGTACTTAAGCTTTCTGGTCAAGAACATCTTGTCTATATATGTTTGTAACCATTCCACATTCCGATTAAGGAAAACAATTATCCTTCTTTACTCTCTCTCTCTCTTCCTCACGGATCTGTTTACTCTCTCTCTTGTTCTTTAGTTATCTCTTTGATTTTCTTACACTGCCTTCTTTAATCCCATGTAAGAATATTCTCTTCTTTCCCACCTTAAATCTCATTCTCAACTCCAAAAAATCTCATGTGATTAGTCCGAGAGTAGATAATCATTGAACCCCAAGAATCATATCACAATTGCCCAGTGGAATGACTATCATCGTCGGTTTCTCGATTGATCGTCTCCTTTCGTAAAGCTTGAGCTCGATTCTCCACTATGGATTCCGAGGAAATACGACGCTCTGATACCTTTGTAACAGTAAAACGATGATAGAGATTGTGAATCAAGTAGAAACGATGAATCACTTCTTATTAGCCAAGAGTATACTTTGAAGAAACGACTCAAAACTTAACAAGATGAAATGTAATTTCAGAGAAGATACAAGAGATTACAACAACTTTTTTGATTAAAAAACTCTGAAAATGATCTCCTTCTCCCTTATAACTTTGTTTCTCAGCTCTTCCAACGTCCTTAACAACCATTTATAAATTTCCGCACGATGTTAGACATGTGACCTCTAATAACAACCCCTTCTTCAGCTGACACGTGTCCTTAATACATATTTCCTATATCAGCTTTCGTCTCCGGGAGTAGTTTACTCTTGTTATTAAAATATATGTTCTTACTTGTTGGAAGATCGGAGCTTAGGATTCACTCCTTCTTCTCCAGTTTGGCTTCGTTGATGGCGGAGATCCAACATGCATGTTCTCTCCAGAGGAAGCTCGTGCCTTTCGGATGTTCACATGGTGGATTGGGTTGGTATCTTCCTCTTTGGTTCTTGTGTCGCCATAAAACCTAGTTAAGTTTAATTTTTTTTTTTGGGTTTTTAAGCTTTGTATGATATTAGTTTTAGACTTTGTTTTTTTTTTTGGATTTTAGACCTTTAATAAATACCGGATGAAAAATAAAATAAATATTCTCTTAAATATTAAAAGAGAAGCATTTTTAATTTGTAACATTAGTTTCAATGCTGAGGTGTCACTTCCACAAAACTTCTCATAGCTTCTATTAAACTAGCCTTTAGTTACTAGAGAATTTACAAAATATACCATTATAACTTATACGTACGACCAACCTTATATTATAATGTTCTAAACCGTTGTTAACCGACATCTTCGTAAATGGATTGCTTTAAGCTCCATCACGTTCGAACCCAAATTGTTGCTTCAACCATTACTGTTTAACACATGCCATAATAACATACACTGCTCATTATATAATGTATTTTTTAATATATATAAAGAAACTGTTAATCACGAGTTCAAGAAACATTCTATCGAAAAATAAAATAGTTTTATATGATAACTATGAACAAATATCTCAAGAACATGTTACAACTTCTGATCACACTAACTAACTCAGTAGAAGTGAATCCTATATATGAATATACACAAACTGACTCACATAAAAGATTGGTTTCGGTGTAGTTTACGCTTTTTGAATATTCTATCTAACACAAATATATAACACCAATACGACAGATTCATGACAGAGTCTAATAATACCAATAACTCACATCAAATGACAAATCTATCTAACACAATGATATAACCAATTGTTTGATACTGCTCACCATACAAACATGGGCAATATTTTGTGAGTCAGGTTAATACATTTCATTTTAACGGCAACAATGACAAAATTCAGTCCAAAGTCAAATTCAAGAGAGTTGATAAATATCAAACACATGTTCAATATCACTGTAATATATACGTATATAGTGATATTAACTTTATACATACTTTATAAAATCAAAAAGGGATAAAGGATATGATTTCAGTATTATGGGCATTGACTAACTCCCTGCGACTTTCTATAGTTAATGGCCGTCTGAAAGGAGACTAACTTTATCTGTTCAATATCACTGTAATATATACGTATATAGCATCAATATTATAGCATCAATATTATGGGCATTGACTAACTCCCTGCGACTTTCTATAGTTAATGGCCGTGTGAAAGGAGACTTTCTATATACTTGTTGCGCAAATTACCATTTCTTCTAAGTAATATGTTATGCACTTATTTCGGTTATTATTATCTAATATAATTCATTGAGCCCCAATATCACCTACATATATTGTGACTACAACGAGACGTCTATGGTCGGGTGGTCAAGGCGTTTTGTGGATCCCTAAAAGGACCCGAATTGCAATTCGCACCATACCAAATTTTCATAACGCATTGCCACCAGGGCTTTCACATTCTCTCTCCGAAGAACAGTTTACCATTTTTTTATATTGTGACTACGTATTTAGTTATGGTGTGTTATATGTATGTGTGTGTGTTGTCTAGGTGAGAAAACTGAATAATAACCGAACAGAAAAAGTGATTTTCAAATTAAATTAAAGTTCATAATTAACCAAACCATTTGTATATTTCTTGAATAAAAAAAACAAAACAGAAATTGAATGGCTACCCCCCAATATTTAGAGAGAAAAATAATCAAAAAGATTTTATTTAAAGGGTAAATATACATTTATATCTTAGGATTAACTAATCTAGACTTAGGATTTAGAGTTAAGAGATGGAATTTTAAGGATAATTTCAAATTTCAAAAAATAAAAAAATAAATATTAAATTTAAAAATAAAAAGAAGCTATTTTGGTTGTTTTATTTTTAGAGAACTATTTTTGTGACAAAAACTTAAAAAATGCTATTTGAAAAAAAATTTCCATGTATAAAATATACTTTATATACCTAACAATGTTAATTATATATTTTTTTAAAAAAAATCCCAAATATTTATAAAATGCTACTTATAAACTAAAATACCGAAAAAGTTGTCAAAAAAAAAAACTAAAATACCGAAAAACGAAATACCCTAATAGTTTTTATCCAAAATATTTAAAATTATCTGTATTATCCAAGAGAATAAAAAAACAAATGTAATTAATTCAAAATATTTAAATTTACCCGAATTACTAAATATTTTATCTGCAAAACTGAAAAAAGAATTCTAGCTTTTTACTCCGACTAATTATCTGAAATTAACCAAGAAGAAACCAAATTAGAAACAATTCTTTTTAGATATTAGCCAGTTTCTAAATTTTTTATCTGAACCAAACCGAAAAACAAATTAACCGAAACGAAATCAAACTAAATGTCTTAAATAACCAAATGATTTCTATATCTCCATAACCATAAAACAAAACCAAATAAAATAAACTGAAATCAAACAGAAAACCGAATGCTTAGGTGTATGTATATGATTAAAAATTACATATGAGATATTTTCTATATGATGTCGACCAAAATATAAATTAATTAATTTATTATTTTCCATACACTTTCACCTTATCACTACCTATTTTTATATTAAATCTAAAAGTAATTAATATATTCAAGTATATACAGTTTCTTCCTTTAGCAAAGCTAATTGGTCCGATGTCATTCTCTTTGTTGTGTAGTACTAGAAGAGAGACAAAACTGAACATCGAAAGAAATTTGAAACAGTTCGCCCTAAACTAGTTTTCTCCCAGGCCCGACTCCCAAAACACCGCCGCATCACAAGCTTCTTCTACCTCTTCTCAACGTTGCTTCCTCTGATCTTGAACATTGTCAGTAACCACCGCACGCATTGGTTTGAGTCGAACTCTTCTCTGCCCGTGAGTTTAGGGTTCAAAAAATTTATTAGGATAAATATGTATTTAAGATGAGATAAACATGTAATATATTGGTGATAATGACTCCAATATAAGTCGGTATCCAGATAAACTTGTAAACATGTATATATGTAGAGCTCATGCTCATTGATCAATACACAGAAAATATTCAGTATTTGTTCATCTTTACATGGTATCAGAGCAACGGATCCAATAAGGATTTCTTGCTTACTATTTTTCGATGAAGTTCATTGTTCGTGGGTGTTCCAAATCTGCGAAGAGATGGGAGATGAAGCAAAAAGTATTGTTGCCGGCGTGACCGGAGAGAAAGGTGGAAGTTCACCGTATTCATTGTTCTCATCGGATAATCCAGGTGCTTTGATCACTGCAGTGCAGTTGAAGGGAGAAAACTATAATGAGTGGGCAACATAGATGGTAAACGCACTTCAGGCCAAGAGGAAAATCGGATTCAGTGATGGTACTTTGAAGAAGCCAGCGGAGGGTGATGATAATCATCAAAACTGGCTTAGTGTGAATTCGATGATTGTCGGATGGATGCATACATCTATTGAGCCAAGAGTTAGGTCTACTGTGTCATTCATAACAGATGCACAGAAGCTATGGGAGCACCTCAAAGAGAGATTTTCGGTGGGAAATAAGGTGAGAGTGCACCAATTGATGTCCAATCTGGCCTCATGCAGATAGGATGGACAGGCTGTTATTGATTATTACGGGAAGCTGGCAAAGATGTGGGAGAGATCCAGACCTACGGGCCACCTCCATCGTGTACATGTTATGCAGCTATAGCTTATGAGAAAGAAAGGGAAGATGAGAGAGTGCATCAGTTCGTAATGGGACTAGACGAGTCACGATTTGATCACATTGTCACTGCAATTATAGAAGCAGATGTGTTGCCTGACTTAGGGAAGGTATATAACAAGATTGTGCGTGAGGAAGATCGTTTAAACTCTGCAAAATCTCGAGAACAGCAACAAGAAGCAGTAGGTTTTGCAACTAGACGAGAAGAAAGTAATGATGATTCTGTTTCATAAACAATGCATACCATAGAAAACAGAGGAGGTAGAGATCGAGTATGTTCGAACTGTGGAAGAACAGGACATGAGAAAGCTGCGTGTTGGCAGTTAATTGGATATCCAGAATGGTTTTTTGAGAGAGGAGGAGGAGGAACACGGGGAGCTTCGAGAGGAGGTGGTTGTGGTAACAATTCGTCTAAAGGAAGAGGACAAGCTAATGTGGCTTATGCAACAACATCAAATCCAACGACGAATGCGCCTCCCGAGACAACTCCAGAATAGTGGAAAGCAATCACTCAGATCCTCAACAACAAACCAAACACCTCCGATAATCTAACTGGTAAGATCATGGGTGATGTGATTATAGACACTGGAGCATCACACCTTATGACAGGAGATATCAATCTTCTTATTGATCTCAAGGATGTATCTCCTTGTAATGTGGGATTCGCAGTTGGAAGCACCACGATTTCAACAAAAGTGAGAGTATTGATTTTGTCTGAACGTATTGCACTACAAGACATGTTATATGTTCTAGACTTAAATTGCTCTCTGATCTCAGTATCTAAACTCCTTAAGAATTCTATTTGCCTCGCGTTCTTTACTGATACTTTGTGTGTGTTACAGGACCGATCTTCGAGGACGCTGATTGAAGCAGGTGAAGAACGTGATGGGGTGTACTATTTTACGGATGTCAGAGCCGCCAGAGTTAACAAGACTGTGAAGGTTGAAGATTCAGTATTGTGGCATCGACAGTTAGGACATCCAGGTTTTTCAGCTTTGTCTTCGTTGCATTTGTTTTCTGCTGTTGGTGTTTCTGAAAGTTTGCACTCATGTGAAGTCTGTTTTAAGGCTAAACAAACAAGATATCAGTTTTCTGAAAGTCTTAATAAAACTAGTGATATTTTCGAATTAGTTCACATGGACGTTTGGGGACCATGTCGTGTCAAAGCTTCAAATGGAGCATCTTATTTCTTAACCATTCTAGACAATTTTTCACGAACCGTATGGACATTTCTTTTACTTGAGAAGTCGGAAGTAAACAAATTAGTAGAGAACTTCTGTGCCTACGCTGATACTCAGTTTGGCAAGACAATAAAGAAGGTTCGCAGCGATAATGGTACTGAGTTCTTATGTTTGTCTCAATTCTTCAAAAACAGAGGGATTATTCATCAGACTTCTTGTGTGGGAACTCCACAGAAAAATGGCAGAGTTGAAAGGAAGCATCGTCACTTGTTGAATGTTGCGAGATCGTTACTCTTTCAGGCAAGTGTGCCGATAAGTTTTTGGGGAGAAGCTGTTATTGCAGCAGCTCATGTTATAAATCTCACTCCGACCAGAGTGCTTAAAGGGAAGTGTCCACACGAGATGTTTTTTGGAACAGAGCCTTCGTACTCTGATCTTAGAGTGTTCGGGTCACTGTGCTTTGCTCATAAACAATTACGAGACAAAAACAAATTTGTACCACGAAGCAGGAGATGCATGTTCGTGGGCTACCCGTTTGGGAAGAAGGGTTGGCAGTTGTATGATTTAGAGGAGCGTGAGTTCTTTGTTTCTCGGGACGTTGTGTTTCGAGAAAATGAATTTTCATTTTCAAAAGAAGTATCTACAGTCTCTACGTCACCTGAGATTGCAGAAAACTTCGAGGATATATTTCTTGTATATGAGGCAGGAACTATAGGCAGGGGGAGTAATAATGATGTGATTCCATCAGTATCAAACATACCGAGTTCGAGTACTGAACCTGTTTCCCAAGATCCTGCAATAATCGAAATTGGACCAGAAGTGAGTAATGAAATAACTACAGTTGAAGCAGGAGTAAGTGATGATCCAGAAGGAACAGATAATGATCAGATTCCTGCAGCATCCAGTACTGTCGACACGGGAGTAACAGAGGTTTTGATGGGTAGAGGACAGCGAGTTAAGACGCCTTCGGTTCGTCTTAACGGCTTCATCATTTACAATGCAATTTGCAGCGACAATAGTACCCCTTGCGTTCAAACCTCTGATCACTCCTTCAGCGTCTATTTCGATCTGGTAACAGGTAACACACTTTGTCCTTTAACCGAGCTTATATCTGATGAAAAATACTCTGTTGGCCACAAAGCTTTTGTTGCAGCTGTTTGTGCTGAGACAGAGCCTAGAAGTTTCAAAGAAGTCATGAGAGATAAGCGTTGGACAAACGCTGTTTATAAAGAAGTCGATGCTCTTGAACTAGCAAATACATGGAGTGTTACAGACTTGCCACCGGGTCGTGTTGCTTTAGGAACGATGTGGGAGTTCAAGATAAAATATAATGCAGATGGGACAATAAAAAGATTTAAAGCAAGATTGGTTGTGCTTGGTAATCGGCAGAAATCTGGGTCGGATTATGATGAGACATTTGCACCTGTAGCAAAGATGACAACTGTGCGGAGTCTTCTAAAAATTGTTGCTGCAAACAACTGGGAAGTCCATCAAATGGACGTTCACAATGCATTTCTCCATGGAGATCTGCAAGAAGAAGTTTACATCAAGCTTCCGCAAGGTTTTACACATGGTGAACCTCATAAAGTGTTGAGGTTACACAAGTCCCTTTATGGTTTGAAACAAGCCCCTAGGTGTTGGTTCGAAAAGCTCACAAATGCACTTCTGCGGGCAGGGTTTCAGCAGTCGTACTCTGATTAATCTTTATTTGTATACTCTCGTGGCGGTGTGGAGATAAGAGTTTTGATATACGTTGATGATTTGATCAGTTGTGGGAACGATGGTGAAGCGATTCAGAAGTTTAAAAGGTATCTTAGTGAATGTTTTCACATGAAGGATTTAGGAAAGCTCAAGTATTTCCTTGGTATAGAGATAGCTCGAGGTAAAGAAGGGTTCGTATTGAGCCAAAGAAAGTATTCGTTGGATATAGTGAAGGAGATGGGGCTGGATAATGCTGCAACGGCCGCAACACCGATGGAGCAGAACCATCATTTGTCGACTGATGATAGTTCTTTCATGACTGAACCTGTGAGATACAGAAGACTAATGGGGCGACTAATTTATCTTGCTAATACCAGGCCTGATATATCTTACTCAGTACACATTTTGTCACAAATTATGCAGAAACCGCGTGAGAAACATATGGAGGCTGCTATGAGAGTGGTGCGGTTTCTTAAAGGTATTGAAGGGCAGGGTATTTTACTCAAATCAGACAATGACCTGCAGCTTTCTATCTACTGTGGCGCTGTTTGGGCGGCGTGTCCGCTAACTAGAAGATCTCTAACAGCGTATGTTGCAATGATAGGAGGATCACCAGTTTTCTGGAAAACAAAGAAGCAGAGTGTGGTCTCTCATTCTTCAGCTGAGGCGGAGTACCGCGCCATGTCAATGGCCACACTTGAGGTAAAATGGCTTCGGCAACTATTGACTGATTTGGGATTTGCTCCAAGTACTCCTACACGTTTGTTTTGCGACAGTAAATCTGCCTTGTATATTGCATCAAATCCAGTTTTTCATGAGAGAACTAAGCATGTTGAGATTGATTTCCACCGAGTTCGTGACGCCTTGAAGTCAGGAATGATCACATGTTCGTATATTGGTACTAAAGAGCAGTTAGCTGATGTCTTGACAAAGGTTTTGGGGAAGTTGCAGTTCACTCATCTAATGTCCAAGTTGGGCATTTCCAATGCTCCTATTTGAAGGGGAGTATTAGGATAAATATGCATTTAAGATGAGATAAACATGTAATATATTGGTGATAATGACTCCAATATAAGTCGGTATCTAGATAAACTTGTAAACAGGTATATATGTAGAGCTCATGCTCATTGATCAATACACAGAAAATATTCAGTATTTGTTCATCTTTACAAAATCTCTAATCTCTTTACACTTTTAGAAAAATCGCGCATAGCTACGATTTAAATCGTGACTTTGAAGCCTCCCTCCATTAGAGTATTTTGAGTTCTTACTTACTTAGTACTGAGAAGGGGTTGTTTCTCTTGAAAAAGAGTTATGGATAGAATCAGTAATCTACCAGATGAGATTATCCACCACATTGGCTCCTTCCTCTCTGCAAAAGAAGCTGCTTTCGCCACTCTTCTCTCAAAACGGTGGCGTACCATCTTCACCATCATACCAAAGCTTCATTTCGATGGTTCAGTTAAAACTAACAGTTTCAAGGAGTTCGTGGATGGAGTACTGGCCCTACCTGTCAGCTCTCGTGTTGGAACATTTTCACTCAAATGCAAACATGTGCCTCAGTACGAAGACCTTATCAACCGTTGTCTCCGTCACGTGGTGAACCGTGGTGTTTTGGTTCTTTAACTCAACATCAAAGTTGCCAGAAAAGGATATTATTCACTTCCTTGTGAGGTTTTCACCTGCAAGAAAGTTTCCACCGTGAAGCTAGGGTCTGGTTTTGTCATCAAACTTCTCCCTACGGATGTTTCTCTTCCTGCATTAAAGTCTCTGTTTCTTGACTCTGTTCGGTTTCATGGTTTTGATGGTCGTTGCTGCTCGTTTAAAACGCTTCTTTCTCAGTCCCCTGCCCTTGAGGAGTTAGTGATGGATGGAATGGAGTGGGAACGCTGGAGATGGTGCTCCACCGTGTCTAGTAAGACACTTCAAAGGCTTACGCTTCAACGTAGAGAATGGTTTTCTTATGATGAAACTGACGAGGAGAACATTAGGGTTGATTCTTGGTGTCTTACCCATGAGTTTGATGTTCCTAAGGAGTATCTAATTCTTAATCTTGATTCCATTGTTGAAGTTAATCTCAATCTTTGTGCTGATGAGGAAGGTATATGGAGGCCTCGACATGCTAATACTTTCAATCCTATGCCTCTGATTAATACTTTTAAAAACGTTGAGATTTTGTGCTTAGCTTTTCAAACTCTGGAGGTAAAAAGTGTGCCCATCTATCTTTTTGATATAATCTTGAAGTAGCAAATTGATTGATTTTTTTTTTTTTTTTATGTTTTCAGATGTTTGATGTCTTCAATGAATCAATCCAAATGTTTTAAAAGTTGTCTCAGTTATCTCTTGTCCTTTCTGACCGATGTTTGTTTTCTTTAACAAATGTGATGAAGAAATTTCCAAATCTAAAGACTCTCATCATCGAGTTATATATAAATATGACTGAAATCCCTAAAGTTCTTTCATATTATAAAATCTTGAATGTAATTGACAATTACTATTTGTAAATCTTTAAGGGTTCCTTGAGCTATGAACAATATTCTTTCCTACCGTCTTGTATGGTGGAGGTCCTAAAGATAAACGAGTACGATGGTTCTGTCAACGAGCTGGAGCAAATGAAGCATTTCTTGGGAAAGTTGTCGTGTCTCGAGCTGGTCGAAGTTGGTCTGCTAATGATTCCAAGAGCTTCCTCCAAGTGCAAAATCCAGGTCAAGTTTTTTCCAAAGAGTTACTAGGACCAAACTCTACTGTTTCCTACTTTTGGTTAAGTATGTTGGAAGTTGGATATATGATCTATCTTGGTTAAGCTAGGATTTGTCATTAGGATACAGTCTAGTCTATGTATGTTGAAATAAGACCGTGTTTGTTTTGTTTCTTCATATCTGGTGGTAATTGAAAAACATAACAAAACAAAAGAAACTATACATAATTTCAACAAATTTAGAACAAATCTAAGCTGTAATCTTTCACCAAATTAATACGTTATATCATTCATTACATTGTTTCAAACCACTTTCTCTCATTTTTTCCTTTATAACCAATAAAACAATAACCATCATCATCTAAATTAGCAGCAGAAGAAGAAGCCTCCTCTACCTTCTTTCTCCTGCGAGTTTGCGTCCGTAGTAATCTGATCTCCGTCTCTGACAGCCATCAATGAGCAAGTTCCCGGCGATTCAGGTGGCAGCACGGTGTTTTCCGACGAGAAAACGCGTTTGATTGAGGGAGGAACAAGCTCAGGTGCTGAGATTGTGGAGAGGTAACGTAGGAGTAGTTTAATAATCTCTGTGAAGTTTGGTCTGTCGTTTGGATCTTCTTTCCAGCAAGATGTTACTATCATTGCTAAATCCTCCGGTAAATCATCTGCACTAGGCCTCACGTTCTAACCAGAAATGTAAAAAACAAACAAACAATCTGGTTAAGCAATATGTCTGGTTACAAAACCAGTTTCACCGGTAATATAAAAGGTTTGAGAATCAAGAATCAAAAGGTTTCCAAACCAAGAATCAATTCTTGGAATCAAGAATCATACAGTTGACAGTCAAGAACAAAACAGTCGCAAATCAAGAAGTCAAAAACCAAAAAAAGTAGGATTCAATAAACAAACCTTGAATGCAGCAGCGTAAGCAGCTTGGAGATTTGACATGCCCTCAAAAGGTAACTTGTTGTGGATAAGCTCCCACAAGACGATGGCGAAGCTGTACGCATCTACCTTATGGTTATAGTGTTTTTTCTCTCCTTGCCTCAACGTGACCGTACTATAAAGCTGTTTAATTAAACCATAATTATTTCTGGAACCTAATAAATGATTTCATGGTGGGTGCATATGAGTTAGTACCTCAGGAGCCATCCAACGATAAGTACCAGTTTCTGCAGTCATCATCTCGGTTAGTGATTCTTCTCTAGCTAAACCGAAATCCGCTAGCTTAACAGTCTTGTAATCTGCTGTCAAGATCAAGTTCTCTGCAATCCAAAAGGATTTATAAGTTTTTTTATTTAGAAAGTCTTCAAAAAGTGTGGGTTTGGTTTTTAAATGTGTTACCTGGTTTGAGATCACGATGAATGATTCCATGAGAGTGTAAACATTCCATTGCCCGAGCAATGTCAAGAGCAAAACCAACAGCTATACGTGTTTCCAAACGCCCTGGACGCAAACTTACAAGGTATTTACGCAATGTACCACCGAGTAAAAGCTCAGTGACTATAACCATGATTGGTTCTTTGCAAGCTCCAATGAACTATATATTTACACAAAAAACGAATCAAAATATATGTTTTAGTGCTGCTGTCTCTAACCAAACTCTCTTATTAGCAAGAAAGAAGCTTGAACCTTGACCAAATTCTTGTGTTGAACTCTAGACAACATAGAGACTTCTCTCGCAAATCTGCTATCTCTTTTAGCAATCTCTTCCGGAGATTCTCCTCTTTTTATAATCTTTATTGCAACTGTTTTGTTTTTATACCTAAAACAAGACAAACCAATCACTATTTTGATGATGCTTACTCATTAAACCGAACACAGATATGCAAAAAGACTAAATATTAGTTTCAACTTTTTCATATTATAAAAAGTTTCTTTATTCGGACACAAGTTCAAGAACCATTTCAAACAGATCAAAACTCTGGGAAAAAAGGGAAACAATAATGGATCAAGAAGTAAAGCTGAAGTCAAAAACGAGATAATGAACTTACTTTCCTTCATAGATTTTGGCATGAGATCCTTCACCAATCTTGGGACCAACAAAGAGATGTTGAGGATCAACGACCCATTTAGGATCCAATTCAAACACTTGATCTGAGTAAAACCCAGTTCCAGATCCCATTTTTAATACTTGTGATCTTTTTTTTTGTGTATGGTTAGAGATCTGTCAAATCAAAACCCTTTCGATGATCAATCATTTCTTGGTAAAATCAGAAAGAAACAAGATGCTTTTAGAGAGGGGGATTCTATAAAAGCGAAAGCAAGAGACTTCCTTAAATGTAATAAAAACAAAAGAGACTTAAAGAAAGAAACAACAATCTCAATTTTGTGAATAGCAAATACAAAAAGATCGCTCTCTCTTTGGTGCTGGACTTGAGTTGACAAAAAGGGAACTGAAGATGAAACCCAGATGGAGAAGTGGTCAACACTTGATGATTAATAAGAGTTCTACTTTATCTTGGTGTTATAGATTTATAAACATTTGTTTATTGTTTTTTGTTTTTGGATTTCAACAAGTTTAGGACAGAAAGATTTTGAATGATCGAAAATGTTCGCTTTTTATGAGTAAGTAAAGTGACAAGAAATCTCATCTCTTTTTGTCTTTGTCTCTCCCTCCATGTTTTGTTCTGCTTATTTTTTTTGGTTGGTCGGCAGAATGTACAGAGGCATAAACCGAACGAAATTGATCCAAAGAACCGGACTTACACAAATCTTAAACGGGGATAAAGTCAAATAAAGGAAGTTTCCTAGACCGTCAGAGCAGTGAAACAAGTCTTTCTCTTTTTTAAAGAAAGAAACAAAACAAAGTCTTTTATTAGTTTTTCTTCAACAACCAACACTCTTTTGATTGATTGACAAAAAGACAAAAAAAATTGTGCATGTAATAAAAGATGGTGGTCCAAAAAGAGATATAAAAATTCGTCGGTGGAGTGAGCAATGTGGACCCTTTTTAATTTACTTATAAGGATCCGTCCTTTGGTACTTTCAAAGGAGATCATATAACCGTAACAAATTAAAAAATGCCAACTTATTTTATTTCATTCTTTGGTTTTCTATCATGTTGGAAAATGGTGAAAAAGATTAATTTAGGTCCCTAAAAAAACTTCATCATTGGGTAGATAGAGTCGGGTGCCGTATTCGGGTTAGGCCCAATTAGAGCCGGTAGTGATTAAGAACTCAGCCCAAAGGATGAGCTACCTGGACAAAATGACATTGAACAAAAGAAAAACAGCTTCATGTAACAAAATTCTGAACCATTTTTAATTCAAAGACCAATGTGAATGATTCTCTTACAAAACTTCGTGGAGAACGATGAAAGTCTGAGCTTTTTCAGACAATCAATAATGCATAAATAATACAACACTGAAGAAGCATAAAGTGCTACAACTCTTATGCGATCTTCCATCAAATAAACACATCATCGACGTTTATATAAACATGCTTTCAACTCAGGCCACTCAATTTTCTTCTTATTTGGCTTCATCTGCTCCTATATAATAAGCACACAAAGGTTACATAACTGAAGTGGGAGATCCAATCTCAGAGACTAAAAGAAAGCTTTTCTTTACTAACCTTTTTCTTGAAATGCAATAAGATGAACATCTTGTTCGAGAAGTCCTGCACACAAAAAAACAACAAATGTTTTTTTTTTTATATATATAGATAGTGAAACTTCAGAGAACAAGAGTACAGAAAGTAAAAAGAGGATTTTACCTTTAAAGAAGAGCTAAATCCAAGGTCAGAAACTGCTTTCACAAAGTCTTTAGGGTCTGCTCCTCCATTGTTTGGATCAAACCTGCTTTTGACTTCCGCTATAAGAAGCCAACCGCTGTTGAACATACCCAAAGAATGTCTTATTCAGAACCATGACAAAAACTATGAAGGAAGCTCTAGGAGGTGAAAAAAAAATAACAGAACCTTGGACGAAGAACTCTATGAGCCTCCTTGATGTAACTCGAATAGTTTGTTCCCATTAAGGAAAGGCAGAAAACAGCAACATCTACTGATGAAGACTCAAGCGGAGTCTATCAAAGAAACCATAAATACAAGAGTGAAAAAAAAAAAGTATAATGAATGCAGTAGTAAGATTTTGAACGTACATTTGACATATCACAGGCAATAACAGATGGGTCCTTTGAGACAAGATCAAAGGAGAAAACTTTGTTCTTCACACTCTTTGCAATCCTTGCATCACCTAATAACAAAATTAATAACAGATTTTATAACCAAGTAAAAGCACCTTCAGCCAGCAAACACACAGGATAAGATAAGTCTTCTCACCACAGCCAAAATCAGCAACAACTAAAGAAGAGCTTCGAGACGATAACCAACTTATAATGGAGTTAACAGGAAGCTCAGGCCAATTTGTCATTTGTTGCTGATAACCTGTATGATACTGAAACAAGACAACAGACTCAATTACTTGTTGTTGATTAATATGACATTCTTGTAATGTTTTTGTACCATATCAAATAAGCTTGGATCTTCACTAAAGTAGTCTAAAGCTTCTTTTCCACTGACAAAAAAAAAAAAAACAAGATTATTGAAACTGAAGCAATGTTGTCGGAAAGAAATGAAAATTTTGGTAAACGTACGAGCAAGTGTAGAGCTTCTCATTAAGCCTCCTGAAGTTCCCTCCTGATAATTTCTCTCGAAGCTGCAGATTTTTATTGTAATGAGTTCAATACCTCTGTAACTTTAACTACAAGACGACAAAGCTAGAGAGAGAGAGAGAGAACCGTGTCAAGAAAGTTGGAGGGTTTGGATCGTTTGGACGAAGCTGAAGATGCTCCATGTTGGTTGTTTTTATGGGTTTTGGTATCTCTTTGACGCTTTTTGTCGTTGTTCTGATTTTTAGGTGTCTCGTTAGGATCTTCTTTAGGACTTTTAGGGTTTCTTTGTCTCTTCCTCTTCCTGTTTCTGCTTGTAGATTCCTCTTTCATGGTTTTAGCCGTCGTCGTCATCGTCTGTCTTCTTCCTCCACCGCAACTCTCTTTCTCAGCTGTTAGGTTTAGTTTCACAAGTAGAAAGAAGATTGTTCTCTTTTGGGCCATGGACTTAAGTTTATTGGGCTTTTATATTAGGCCTAATTACACCCAATGTACCTTTCATGAAAATTATAAAGATTTCGAAACAAGTCTTTTTCTTTAATTCTATCTTTTGTTTTAAAAAAATCAAACAGTGCATTCTATTTAATTTTTCTGTTTTATTGTTTTTATTAATGTACTAGGTGATTTTCCGGTGCTCATGCACGGGTATAAATATTTTTAAAGTAAATATATGATAATAATTGATTACTATTTAGTTTTAATTCTAAATTAATTTATAATTTGTATGCATCATTTATATTAATAATATTATTTTAATTTAATTATACTGTAGTTTTATATATGTTATATCTAGTCTATTTTGTTGTTTTTACCGTTGATTTAGTTATCATTTGGATAAATTGAATTTCTTTGAATCCAACTGTTATATCTAATTTTTAATTAATTACTTATTTGCATATAGTGGGTGTTGTCTTATATATGTAAATATATTTTTAGAAAATTATGTATAACTTAAGATATATTGTACTTAAAATGAATTAAAAATTAACTAAAGTGTCTGATTCCAAAATACGTAAATTAATATAACGATAATATTCTAAAGTCTCATGCATATATATAAATTTTATAAAAGAACTAAAATTGTAAGAGTTGATTAATATTTATTTTCATTTGTTAATATGTTTTGAGTTATCCGATGATCAATAGAAGGTTACATGCATAAGTAGTTGATACATTTTTGGAAGCTCATGAACACATATCAATATTTACAATAATTAAAATATTTATAAATCCTAAATAACTTTATGCTTTAGATTTAATGAATATAAACTAAAATTTATTTTAAATAATCTTAAAATTGGGAATTCAGATCTGCTTTGGTATTTTTATTATGGTTATATTTAGTTTCACAGACATAAAAACATAAAATTTAATATTAAGAATTTTTTTTAATAATGATAAAATATCATATATCTAGCTCATTAAATTAGCTGTTAATGATTTGATCAAGTGATATTTATTGTTAAATTTATTTGAAGTTTTTAATATCTCTTAAAAATAAGCACTGCACAAAATTGTGATTATATTTGAAAATAATATTATATAGGTAAAATATAATTTATAGATAATTTTATGTAATTGAAAGATATTATAGTCAACTAAATAAATACAAAATCAATAATACTAATTATAAACTATTTTTATTACTCTAAAAGTATATTTTATGTTATTTAAAAATATTTTAAATGTATTATTACTATTTTGTGAACTTTCCTTTTTTATGAAATCATATTATATATACATATATTTTTCGTTTTCAATTTTTTTTTGTGACTTTATAAGAAATTTCCTTTTTATTACATATATTTTTGGAAATTTTTGAAAAGGAAACTAAATAAAAGAATGAATAATACTATTTTAATTATTTTTAATTCATTAAGGGTATCAGTGTAATCAACCATCGTGAGAGTGAACGTGAGAGCGCCACATAGGAAACTGACTTCTCAAATAATATTATAGAGATTTTTAATTAGAGTTACAGAATTTTCACTATTCATTTCTTTTAATTTTTATAATTTCTATATTTTATTCCTGTTTCTCAATGTCAATGTTCTTGATTTTTTTTCCTAATTTCGTTCTTTAGTTAGTTATATATATATATCTTGTCTATTTATGTACAAAAATTCATTTTTTCTGTTTCTTAATTTATATCCATTAGTTGCAGCATTCTGCAAACTACGCATTCTTTTTCTTTTTCTTATTCCGTATTATTTATTTTGAAGCATGTGAACTCTCAACTGATCAAAGACATGAACTAATACGGACAATTGGTCGACAAAAACCGGATCAATGACGAACCAAATCAAACAGAAACGAACCAGAGCACTAAACCAAATCAAAGTTTTATTAAAGGTCCCAAAAAGTTGCCCCATATCAAGATTTTCACCAAACCGCAAATACAAAGCACAACAACAAACACAAAGTGGAAGAAAAGGAAAACTACATAAAAGGAAGAGGGAAAAAAACTCCCAGAAACCAAAAAGGTTTGTATGTGTTTCTTAAAACATAAACAAAACTTCTATTTGAATCAAATAGCCAAGTAAGAAGTGTAAGCGTAGGTGGTTTGTTATCCAGACCTCTTGAAAATGGTGTACCCGATCATGGCTATAGTTGCAATGGCTCCAACCACAGCTGCTCCAAGATACAACTCTTCTTTATCAATAGGCTGGAACCATATGGCGCACTTTCCTTCTTTCTTGACTGGCTCTGGCTTTGGGTTTTCGTTTTGGCAGCACGAAACGCTGCTGTTCGCTCCTTGGCAACATCCTCCTGTGAAATTCTCAACTACAGGGTTACCGTTAGGCACCACTCTCTGTTCATGCTCAGCTACACCTCCGGATAAGCCCATTTGTCCCCTAAAACAGAAAATAATATATTGTAGTCCGAGTAAATGAATGTAAAAACTAACCCACACACCATAAATAGCACATAAATAATCCTAACAGAGACGTGTGCAAACTACAAAGCAAGAGTTTAAGACTCATACCTCCAAATCCTTTGAATGATTTCTCCTTTAGCAATATGCTGGTCAAGCAATTCAGGAACATCATCAGGGGTTACATATCCATACCTGCATTTAAAGTAAACCATGTGATGCATAAGCCTACTTTTAACATTTTCAGTTTCTTTTCTTTTGATCCACGCATTTACTTACCAATTGCCAGAGATCTTTCCAGCTGAATCAGGACTGAAGATGATTATATTACCAGCATACTTGTGTTGTCCAACGTGAGAGCATCGCTTGAGAGAAATTTGGTCAGATAGTCCACGAGAGCCAATCTCCTGCTCGAACCTCTCTAAGATGACAGGTCCACAAACACCACATCTCTTGTCTCGGCTAGCATGCGTACACACAAATACAAATGTTCCAGATATTTTTTCCTCTCTCCCAGATCTCCATGGCTTCCCATTCACAAGCACATCTTCAACGAAACTTTCCACTTCAGTATCCTTAATCCCCCTTGTAGATCATAAAAGCGAAACACATAATTAGAGTCTAGTATCAAAACTTATGCAGTTCAAAATCAGAATCTCAGGTCTAGTAACTGAGCTATACAAGAAGTAGGTCTGTGCATTTGTAACTAAACCTTAGATCATAATCCGAACTGAAAAATCCAAATCTTCACCCTATCCGATCTATAAAAATACCTGAATGAATCTTATAGGTAAGTGGTTGGGTTGTGAGTATTATGATAATCAGAAAACTCAAAAACCCCAATAATACGATATGAAGATAGAATTAGTACCGGATATGACTAGTTGGCACTATATTGAGTTCCTCAAATTTTATATGATATCCAAAAATACTTGAACCTAAAATATTATTAGATGAATCTGAAAATAATGAGTCGATCCCCAATGAAGTTTAGGAAGCTGAGTCCGAAAACTCAAACTCAAACGGAATCAATTAAAACTAGCTTACGCAATATTCACTCTCCAGAAATCTAAATATAAGTCGAGAGTTTCTAAAATTAGTCAATGCAATCTTCATTCTTTCGGAATCAATCAATGTTCTAGTCAAATGTATCTATAACAAAACGATTAACGCTTAGAATAAAAAAAAACTAGAAGAGGAACTACTCACTTGTATCTGACCATATCAGGAAAAATCAACACATCTCCATCGGATCCACCACCTTCGCATACATTAAGCTTCGTCTACAACAACAGATCATTCAATACGCCAAAAGTCAGATTTAAGACATTTCGATATTATCACATAAGCGAAAGATGATGTTTGTCTACCTGAACGAGGAGATCGGCTTTGCGATCCTTGAGCAACGTAGCGAACCTTTGAGGCAAACCTTCTTCTTCGACGTGTGAGATCCAAGCTTCAGGAGTCTTGTAAAGGACGAAAACATGGCGACCGTACGAAGTGATGGAGTTTGCGATGTTGGTGCTGTACATCTCCGGCCTCTTGAACCCGAACTCCGTGTCTTCCGACGCCGGAACAGAGCTCATGTTCTCAACGTTTGTCATCTATCAACAAGTAGGTTTTGCAGAAGCAAAGAGTCAAAGAGAGAGAGAGAGAGATTGAAGAAGAGGCAGATTCGAAAATGAAGGACGCACGCAGTACAACTCCAACGTTTAATATTCGATCGTTCGAACACGTCTCGAGGCACACGCACGAGTATGGGTCCCGCATTTTGTGATATGACAGGTTGGTGATATAAACTCTACCCTGACGGATAGAATCGTGCAAATTTGACTCGCTCGTCATCTAATCGTTTAGTGACAGACAGTTGATTTAGATTAACTATGCAACGTTGGTCAACTGTGTCACACGTATTATATCATTTTCTTGCAAGCTATTTGTCTGGTGATGTTACCTCCTTAAACGTCTCTGGTGATATAATATAATTAAATCATAGTTACAAAGATTAAAAATTTAAAACATATTTGGATTTGGTGTAAATTCTTAGCTACATACATTGCGTAACTGTATTGTTTACGATGAACTCGTCAATCGACCTTTCAAAAAATTTCAGTTAAAATTTGGCGAACTATTCAATTGTATGCTATTAATCTATATTATAATGATTCAGTTTAAAGGCTCCTTAACGTGTCCATATAGGCAGATTGTGGGTCCCACATTTTTAAATTAAAATAGATAGTTTTTTTAAAATGGATACAAACAAAGAATATCAGTTTAGTCAAGTGGTCTAAGACCCCTTGTTTGGTCTCCACGGACACGGGTTCAATTCTCACTGCTCTCATAAACCAATTAATGTCATCATCATAAAAATATTTTTTAAACACACATAGTCTTGGTAAGATGGTTACAAACAATGAAATACACTTTATCCAAGTGGTATAAGGTGTCTTATTAAGTATGCAAGATTGTGGGTTCAAACCACGCAGCTATCATGTATTTTTGATTTTTTTTTTTTTATTTAGGTTATTATCATATGGGCTTTTTGTTTATAAGGTTCTTATGTTTTTTTGGGCTTATTGTTTTAAAGATCAAAATAGTTGTATAAACCCTAAACCTTAATAAGTTCAAACCCAAAATAGTTAAAAATGAATCCAAAACGAATAATAAAACAAAAAACAAAAAAAACAAGTCTCATGTGGTTGCCTACGCGGTTAAAACTATCCAATTATAATATAGCTCAACCCAAAAATAATAAAAAATAAATCCAAAAACGAACAGACAAAAAAAAAAAAAAAGTGAATTCCACGCGGATGCATACGTGGATGGCTTAATGAGGGTTGAATAATATAGATTAGGAGCTCAAAAAGTTAAATCATTGCACATATTTCCTAATATATATTTTCAAAAAATTTGTATGTGAGATAAAATAAAATAAAACAACAAAAATTAATTATTTTCCTTATTATTAAATGAATATATAATTTCTCTTACGTTTTAATAACTACTATAATTTCCTTGAAAACATTCCTCACCACCGATTCCAGACTCCGACGAATGGATTCCCACAGTCGATGACGCCGTAGATAAAAATGCCACATCATTTATGAACAAAACTCAAACTTACAAAAAACCATATATAAAAGCCTATCTAATGAAACNAAAATTGTATGTGAAATAAAATAAAATAAACAACAAAATTTAAGTAAGTTATTTATTAAATGAATATGTAATTTCTCTTACATTTTAATAACTACTATAATTTCATTGAAAACATTTCTCACCACCGACTCCAGATTTCGGCGAATGAATTCCCACAGTCGATGACTCCGTAGATAAAAATGCCACATCATTTATGAACGAAACCGAAACTTACAAAAACCATATATAAAAACCTATCTAATGAAACTTAAACAATGAATATTTAACTTAATTAAGGTTATTTTCATATTGATAAATCGTTTAATACAAATATAAATACTATAAATATATAATTATATCAAGTTTTGACATACGATATAAAAACATGAAATTTTCCATTTCATTATTAATTTGTGTCATTAGAAGAATCCACTAAACCAACAATCGAAAAAAATACACGCAAACATAATGATCCCGACCCCGCGCTTGCGCGGGGAATATGCAACTAGTTTAATTAATTGAATAGTTCTTCACCACAGGCGGGACAGAAATAAAAAGTTTTGGACTTGTTCGGATAACGGGATTTGTATGCTATTAATTTATTGATCGCAGTATGACAAAACATCATGTGATGTTGAGCTAAACCGGGTTTGTCAAGCTGATGGAGCAGTTAATCAATTCGAATAATTGTTCATGGTACACTTGTTTCAAAATGCAACGGTTTACTTGAGGCTGCTAGATCCGCGAGAGAGAGGAGAGATTGATTCAGAGTCTTTGATCAAGCTCTTGAGGATTCTTGTGATTGTAACTCTTAACATACAATAAATACATTCTATCATGACCATGGTTTACTACAACTATCCATCATCATCGTGCAGATTATTTATTACATAAGAGTTTTGAGTAAACAAATTGTAAGAAAAAAAAAAGGGGATCAAGAATTTTGAAGCAAATTGTCGAAATAAAGGTTTAAGACGTATCTAGCGGCGGAGAGAACATCAAGGCGTCTCTCACTAGGCTCGTACTTACCTTTGCGGAGCTGATACCGATGAGTCACCGCCGAGATTGTGTACGTTTGACCTTCTATCATTACATTCTCTCCACACTGAAGATTCTGCAAAAATCACAGCTTTTTCCCCCATCAAAATCAGCTAAGAAGGAACCAAAATTAAATGTGACGAAATTGAAGTGAAAGGAAGAAGATTTAAGGATTTGGGACTGACATGAGGAAGGCAACGAACGCCGAGAGACTTAGGTGGGGGAGTAATTTCAATTACTTTATAAGGAGAAATGCTTTGATCTCTTCCTTTCTCTTTCTTTCTGCAATCTATCTCCATCCTCCTCCTCCTCCTCTCTATCTGCACATATCCATTTTTTTTTTTGGAAAAAAATTCTAATGATCAGAAAGACGATAAAAAGAAAAAAGGGATTAATTGCGATGCAATTCGCTCTGAAAATCATTACTTTTCCGAAGCAGACGATGTTTGAAGCAAGTGTTGCCATCTCCAGATAACTTATTCTCAAACCCAGATAATGCTGGTAACAACGGTTCCAAAGAATAGAGAGAAACGATCAAAATAATTGATAAAAAGAGATCGGCGTGGAATAAAACGAGAAAGAGAAGAATCAACAATTGAGGGGGCAGATGATTGACAACCAGATATTTGTTTCGCTAATTTGTGGTTCACACTTTAGGGGGGAAGAAGTAGACGACAATCAAACCTTCCGATTAACAGAGAAGGTTCTTGATCAATAATTTGAGACAATACAAACAAGTGTCTAGCTAGTAGTTGGAATCAAAACTAGAAAGCCATGATACAGAGCTAAATTGCCACAAAGATTTGTTGTAAGCAAAAAAGAATAATCTGGCAGTTATCTATAGTGTATTAAACTAATCTCAGGGAACCAAATCCTCTCTCACCATACAGTATTACTCTCTCTAGCTATCATTCTTGATAACATCATACATGACACAAACAAAAAGAAGATTGAAAGCTTTATGCAACTTTCTACCTTCCATATGGATGGTACCGTCCCGAACCTCCATATCCACCTCTACTTCCTCCTCCATAACCACCTCCTCCGCCTGCAGGACCACCCATGTCATAGCCACCACCTCTGTACCCTCCCCCACCAGTTCCACCCATCCCAGCACCATACCCACCACTACCGTATCCACCTCCGTAACCCCCACTTGGTCCCCCATAACCTCCTGCTGGCTCACCGTACGGCCCACCATACATATCTCCAGGTCCACCACCACCATACCCTCCTCCTCCACCTCCCATGCCGTAACCACCTCCCCTGCTGTAACCACCACCGCCTCCTCCTCCATAACGACCAGAGTATCCAAGTGGAGGCTCTCCTCCTCTATAAGGTCCAACACCACCACCATATCCACCTCCTCCATACCCGCCAAACTCTCCTCCGTACCCTCCATATCCACCAGACCGACCACCTCCATAGCCGCCTCCAGATTTGTAAGGACCATCTGGACCACCATATCCACCGCCAGGCCCTCCACCATAACCATCTCCATAGCCTCCGCCGAAGTTGGAGCGTGAGTCACCAAACCTCCTTGAAGGGGTTGTTACCGAGTTTGGTTTCTTCGGCTCTGCCTTCTTTATCTCTACCTATATAAGACAATGTAAGAGAGAGAGAGATGTGAGTGTTCTGACTAGTTACTAAAGCCTTCGAATCTAAACAATATTTGTTACCTGAGTCCCAGAGAGCTCAATTCTGTTGCCTTTTGCCAAGAGGAGATCAACCATATCTTCACTTTCATATGTAACAAACCCGAACCCACGCGATCTTCCAGTTGCATGATCACGCATAATCTGGTGTTCCTTCAGCTCTCCAAATTGCATAAAGAACTCCTTGAACTCATCTACACACATCCCAATTACCAGAGAAGTTACTTCACAGATAGACATGATCATGAAATGAAAATGATGAGTAAGAAAAGACTGGTGTCTTACCATCATCAACAGTTGAAGGAATTCCACCAACAAATATCTTCTTGGTTTTGAACTCGTTGGAGCTCATTGATCCTCTTGGTATCGTCCGCTTAATCTCAACCTGAAGAGCCAAAAAAAAAGGAAGAAGCAAACGTTATTACACTGTAAGACACAACTTAAGCAGACACAGTTAAGCTTGTTAGCTCAATACGAACCTGCTTCCCGTTAATAATGTGATTGTCCTCCATAACCTTGTCAACCACCGACAAATCAGCATAAGTAACAAACCCAAACCCTCGGGGCTGTCCAGTTTTCCTATCCTTCATAATCACAGAATCTGTAATCTCTCCATACTTCTCAAAATGCTTGACGAAATCAGCTGCATAAACAGATTAAAGAAAAGAACAAAGTTATAAATTATTGAACTTTAACACTATAACGAGAGATCTAACCTCCTGACAATTTAGCAACCAGACACAAGAGCTAACCTGAAGTTGTCTCTCTGGCTAAACCTCCAACAAATATCTTTCTACAAATTCCACAAAACATCGTATAAGTAAAGACTAATTCAACTGAACAAGAGGACTAAACTTATCCGTAAGAGAAGAAACTTAGCCCTAATTTCACCAATCAGATATAAAGTTCGAATCTTTTTCTAATTTATATATCAACAGAGACCCTAACAAACAATTAAACACCTAACAGAATCTCGAATTGAGAGAGAAAAGAGAAAAATTTTACCCAGCACTATCGACGCCACCACCAGACTGAGGCTGAGAAGATTTGTCGTCATCGTTCTCAACGTCTTCGGATGGTTTCAATTCGTGGTTCTCCTCATCCACCACTGTTTCCGTTGCATAAGGGTCCATGCCGGGGAAAAAAATCCAAACCCTTAAAAAAAAACTTCGAAGCGTCGAAGAAGAAGAGAAAAGAGAAAAGAGAAAAGAGGCAGCCGCCTAAAAGCCGTGTAGCGCACTAAGCGAGCCCTAGAGAACCCTTTAGAGACAGACGATACTTATTGTACTCCGCGTAGCACTTGATCTTAGAATGAAAGACGCTCGATCTCGTGTTCTCTCTTTGTAGTGGATTGATCTTAGCCGTTGATTTTACTTTAACAGTTCAAGGACAAAAAGAAAAGGGAAAATACCTATTTTTTCAGTTAACAAAAACAAAAGAGTTCTATATAGACTAAAATTATAATTAAAAAATGATTATAATAATTTATTAACATTTTAATTTTAGAGTAATCTTTTTGAAACTTATGTAAAGCTTTTGTTCAAATAATAATATTTCATTTTAATTATACATGTAATTTTAGATATATAATATTTAGTTAGTTTGACTATCTTATTATATAAAGTAGGATTTTCTCTCATACGAGAGTGTCATGTCACTAATTCATCGCTTTTCAACATGACATATGTCATGGTTCTTGGTTAATCTTTTGATTTTTCGTTTGTTGTTGGTTCATTTTTAATTGGAAAATTGCCAAAAATAACACTTTCAAGATACCACTTTTCAACTTTACACTAACCAACTTTACCACTAAAATTTTAATAGTCAAAATACTATTAGAATTTAGGGTTTTGGGTTTAGGATTGATAGTTTAGGGTTTGTTGTTGATTTTTTAGGGTTTAGGGTTTACTTTTTAGAGTTTAGAGTTTAGGGTTTAAGGTTTAGAATTGATATTTTAGGGTTTTGGGTTGATTTTTAGGGTTTAGGGTTTACTTTTTAGGGTCTAGAGTTTAGAATTGATGTTTTAGGGGTTAGGTTTAATATTTTATTTAATATTTATTTTATGTATATATATAAAAAACTAGGATATAAGAGTCTTTTACCCTTTAATAAAATGTGTATTTTTGAAAATGTTCATTTGTTGATGATAAACATGAAAAGTGGTACCACCAAAGTGATATAATTGAAATTCTCCCTTTTTAATTAAGGATTTAAGTATAGCATCATTCAATGAATCTCATTTTTTCTACATATTTACTGCAATTTTACTGTAATTTGTTTTCATAAAAAAATATTATATCTTAATAGAATTATATGGGATGACTGGTAAGTTTTTTCGTAAAATCTCTAAATTTAACATTTACTATTTTTGTTCAAATTTCTTTAAAAAATATCTTAGATAATTTTGATTAAGCAAAACGTCTTTGGCATGAGCTAATGATGAACAAAGTGAATCACAACTGAAAATTAGATTAAAAAAAATTGTATTCTGGCCATGATAGCCCCCGACTCGGTTGTACGCATGAAGAAATCGAAATGATTCCTAAGATTCCTAAAATTATTGTAAATAGTTTTAGGAATTTTTTTTTGTTTCAAAATATAGGTCATTTTCTCACATATACGTAACTTATACATATACTGGATATAATGTGACTAATCAAATAATGTATGTTTTTATAATTAATAAATTTTATTAATTAAATACTATGTTTTAAAAATAACAACTTTCTTAATATTAATATTTTATTTCAAACTATTGTGAAATGGAAGAAGTAATACTGGATGCAAACGTTTAGAAAATCTCATGACAAAAACAAAACATACTGTATCGTATTTTCTTAATTTTAAGTAAAACCTTTAAAGCCCTAAAAATAAGTGAAAAATAACAAAATATGCCATTGGGTTTTAATTCAAATTATCACTATTTTCTTACCTCTTCCAATAAAAAATGAACACTATTATCATACAACTTTAGTAAATAAGGTTTTTTGTATTTAATTTATTAGTTCAAAACTTATGAATTTGTGTGGTCCTAAACATATTGTCCTTTAAGAATAAATGATTTCCGGGATAATATATATATATATTAAAATATTCACACAAATACAATTGTTATTCTTTAAATATATTATTGTTTTTTAATAGTCTTACCTCCCATAATTTTGCTAAAGTTTTAGTGCAACATAAACACACAAAAAAATAATTGAAAATATCAAATGTTATTAGAATTTGAAATTGTTTTCAATTACTTATAACATGCTTACCCGCCCGTAAGGCAGATTTTAACCTAGTTATTTATATTTACTAAGTTTATGTATGTCACCAAATTTAACAGCAATAATTTTGTTCTAAACAGATACAATTTGATGACAAAAAAAAACAGATACAATTTTGATTATTTTATTGCATTTAGTTTAGATGTTAGCTTAGATAGAATATGTATAATTTGATATATATATATATATATATATATACTGTTTTGAGAATAAAATTTTAAACTATTAAATTAAATATTAGTCGAGTAAAAATTACATAAATAAACATAAAGATACAATTTTGAAATTCATATATATCTTTATAAATAAAGCAGATTTATTACTCTCTATGGACAAATGAATACACATATCAACTTAAAAATTTTAGTTTTTGATTGACTTGGTTACTTTGTAATATATTTAGGTCTTGCTTTCAAATTGGCCCATTGGTAAACTCAAATGAATTAAAATCCAGACTTATTGATCAGTTTAACTCTGTTTTCTTGCTTCGATATTGCCGTTCTTAACCTTACACCTTAGCCATATCCAGTTCTATGGGTGTGCCAAAGGTGCAAAAACACAGAATTTTATATATTTTTCTAAGATTTTCTTAAGATTTTGGGCCTTTTACTTTACTTAAAAACAGCTTTACTTAACAAATATATAAAGAGGTATCACTACAAGAAAATGTGGGAGTAGCGACTAGAATTTACGACCACATATGTGTAGTCGTAAATTAACATCTACTTTACGTCTACCGTACGACTACAAAGCATTTCGTCGTAACTTCGACGTAAAATTGCTACCATTGATTGTAGTCGTACATTAGTAGTAAGATAACGTCCAATTTACGACATCAACACCACGTAGACGTAATTTGGTCGTTATATTACAACCAATTTATATCGATATGTCACTTCACAAGTCGAAGCTAATTGGTCGTAAAAGACGACTAGGTTACGACAAATGCATAGTTGTCGAAGCAAATTGGTCATAAATGTTTGAAGCTAATTGGTCGTAACATTTCCTATAAATACATACCAATATTTTTCTCGAATCTGAAAAATATATAAAAAATCTTTGAAAAAGAGAGAAAAAAAAAAGAGAAAACCATTTGATGTATGTCTAACCAGAATCGGTCATGGAGACCATCACGAGAACCATTTACCCATTAAATTTGATTTGTTTTGATATGATCAGAAAAATCTAGATATCCGTAAATATTCGGAGAAAGAAAATACAAAATATCAACATCTATCAAAATCGAATCAAAATCACAAATATTAAAATTTCGAGAAACGAATATCTATCCCGCTCCGACAGATGTATAAATACATGTATATCTTGATTAAATTTAGTTTTCTAAATGTATATGTTTATATAATTACTATTCTAACATATGATTTAATAAAAAATATTACTTATGAAAGTATCAAATTAAAATGACAATTCTAACATTTTCTTAAGTTTTATCCTATTACCAGGATAAGACATGTGTCTTGCACGGGGTGAATATATGTAATTAAAATATAAAATTTTAGTATTGACAAATTTAAAATTTACATATGATTATTTTTATATGTATTTGGAATTCTGGAGTTTTTATATAATTATCTATATGTAGGATAAAAAACAATTGTAATTAGAACTGTAGATGAAAACTTATAATTTTCACTTTTCAGTGTTCGAGTGATAAAAAATAAACGGAGTGTCACATGACTTAATTGGTAGAGCATTATCAAGTTCCCTAATACTTTCTTAAGAAACATGTGGTATATTTCCATTTAGAATATACAAAGTTTCAAAACTAATTTATTATAATTTATTTATTTGTCTAATAATATCATAAAATTATATTTTTAAAACCTTTTTAAATAAAAAATAATTATAATAAATTAATTTTAAATTTTAAATTATAATTATGTTTAAAATAATATTATTTATTCATACGATATGAGATATATATATATATATATATATATATATATATATATATTAACATAAACACCTATTAAAATAAAATTATTTATTCATATGATTTTATAATCATCATAAATTATTATAAAAAAAATTAGACCTTGATCACAAAAGCTTATGTGAGATTTTTAACAGTTTTAGTAATTTATACTCGTTTAAAATTTTTGAATACAACATATATAAAAAAAATTAATTTTTATTATATGATTAGTGTAGCTGTGTAAGTTATTTTAATAATAAAAAAACAAAAATTATATAAACTATACATATTGTTAACAAATATTTATTATTTAAAATCATTAATATTCATATAAATCTTAATCACATTAGGTAATTCCATATGTTTTATTTAAGGAAAGAATATATAGGAGATTTAGTTTGATATGTTATTTAATTTGATATATCTTATATGAGACCAACAGACCATGTTTTAAAATCTTCCTATCTATTAAATAAGAAGTCACTTTAGTGATTTCTGGTGACGTGTCGCTCATATGTGAAGTTTCAAGAAATTGTTATCATTTGATTGGTCGATTGTTCTTAATTTTTATTTATTTAATTTAGATCTAAATATTTAAGGTAAGTCTAAAATCATTTAACATCACTTGCCATATAATCTAAAGAATATTACAAATAACAATTTATGGAAACTAATTCTCGAAATTATAGAAAGATTAATAATGTTTTATTTATTACTTTTAATATTTATAAACTATAAANATTGTTCTTAATTTTTATTTATTTAATTTAGATCTAAATATTTAAGGTAAGTCTAAAATCATTTAACATCACTTGCCATATAATCTAAAGAATATTACAAATAACAATTTATGGAAACTAATTCTCGAAATTATAGAAAGATTAATAATGTTTTATTTATTACTTTTAATATTTATAAACTATAAAATATAATGAAGGAAATTTCATATAAGATAATTATAATAGTTTTATACTCTAACTGATGAATTGTATTTGAATATAATTATATAATAACTATTTTAAATATTACAAAATCCAAGCATATTTATTAATATTATTTTTAAATTATTTAGCATTTTTTAAAGAATAAATTTATCTGAATTTTAAAATAAGTTATAAAATGTTATAAATTATTTATAAAAGATAAAACCTACTATATATTGATTGAGAAATAACATGAGTGATTTTTTATTACGTGCATGAAGGGACTCTTCAAATCCTCCTATATATTAAATGAGAAGTCACTTTAGTGATTTCTGGTGACGTGTCGCTCATAGGTGAAGTATCAAGAAATTGTTATAATTTGATTGGTCGATTGTTCTTAATTTTTATTTATTTAATTTAGATCTAAATATTTAAGGTAAGTCTAAAATCATTTAACATCACTTGCCATATAATCTAAAGAATATTACAAATAACAATTTATGGAAACTAATTCTCGAAATTATAGAAAGATTAATAATGTTTTATTTATTACTTTTAATNAATTGTTATAATTTGATTGGTCGATTGTTCTTAATTTTTATTTATTTAATTTAGATCTAAATATTTAAGGTAAGTCTAAAATCATTTAACATCACTTGCCATATAATCTAAAGAATATTACAAATAACAATTTATGGAAACTAATTCTCGAAATTATAGAAAGATTAATAATGTTTTATTTATTACTTTTAATATTTATTACTTTTAATATTTACTCACTTAATTAATGTTTTTAGGTGTCTTTGAGTTTTAGAAAAACTATTATAATTTGATTCGTTAATAAATTTTCTATTTTATTTATTTTATGAGTTAGAAAATCAATTTTATGAGTAAGAAAATCACTTCTAGAACCAATTTTTATCAGTATCCTAACGACATAAATATATTTCATAAATATATTTCATAAAATAATTTATGGTAATTAAATATGTGATTTATATAAAATATAATAAAATGAAATCCTCTTAAATCTTTGATCTAATAAGACCCTCTTAGATTTGAAGAAAATCATGGTAGATTATTTTTTCCATATAATTATATTCAGGAAGTTATTATTTTAAATTAATTAAACTTATTTTTGGGGGAAATATATATTGGTGTAGTCTATTAAATATATTGGTGAATCTTAGTTAATATTCGTAAAGGTGATCCTAATAATGGTTAAGTGGACATCACTCCATCTTATGAAGACCACCTATCTCATGATGCACCAATTAAACCACACTAACTGGGTTAGAGGCAACCTTCTTCACTTAATTTTCTAATAATTTTATAAAAATATTATATTTTCTATTATATATGTTGGTTTTGCAATACACCTATAAGCTTTGTTTCAATTATACCGGTTTAATTAAAATGATATGGAATACTGGTTATAATTGAAATCGGTTTAATTTTAATATACATTTGTGATATAAAGTTATATCGATTATTTAAAATGATTAACGGTCGAGATATGTATATCAATCTGGTTAGATAAGCTTTGGAATTGTAATTAATTATTTTTAATTAATTTTAAATACAGTTGAAAAATCTGTATAACTACAAAAGTCAAACTATATGATATGATTTTCTTAGGAAATATTAATTAAGCATTTAATTAACCAATATCAAATTATAATTTTCGTATAACAAAAATATATGCAAATCTAAGTAAGATTCCTTATTACTTGGTCATTAATTCGTTATTGCTACTATATAGTATAAAAGTCTATACAAATGATATTGCATTAAATGTACATTTTTCAACATGTTCATTATTAGTTAATTCATGAATTGTTATCAGTTCTTTGCAATTATTGTGAACCTAATTATAGCAATATAGCTATAATATTTTTCTCTAAACTGTTTCATGATTAGTTTTAATCTAGGTGATATTCAGTTTTACTCTTACATTTTAATTCGTATATATTACTACTATACATTAAATATTCGAATACAAATGTGATTTTCTTTGTATTTAATTTTTCTAAATATTCCTAATTAGTTAATTCCTTAAATTTTAATATCCTTTTTGATCTAAATTACTTGTGATAGTTCATATATGCAATTATTGCGAACCACATTATAGCAATTTAGTAATGCATTCCCACAAACTCATTCGCCATTTTAATGTACATGTCTTTGGAAGTTTAGCATAAGGCATATAAATATATTATGCTAGTATTTTCGTTATTTATGATTTGCGTATGTAAGATGGACCAGCATAGTGGTTTATAGTGCTCATACATCCCATAAGCAACCCTTGTTCAAGGCCAAGACTTAGTTTAGGCCACGTTTTTATGAACTTTCTACTTTTGATCTTAAACCGAACATGTTAGATTTCTATTCTGTTTTTTACATTTTAAACGCCATTGTAATGTAAGATAAAATAATTTATTTATTAATCTATATATATATATATATCTTCTAAAATTAAATTGTAAGAACCCAAAAAGTTTTAAATAGATATATAAAAATGTAAAAGAATTTTGATATCAATTCTCATATCATATATCTTTAGAGTTAAAATATAAAATAAAATATTTCTAAGATTCTTTGTGTTCAAAAAGAAAATTCTAAGTTTTCTTGCAAAATATATATCTTTATGATTTTAATATAAGAAGACTTTGATGATGTATCATATATCCTTGAAACTTTCAACTAAAAATGATAAACCCTAAACCACAGACACTACAAGAAAACGCGGAAATAACGACCACATATATAGAGGTAATTTGGTCGTAAATAGACTTTTACGACTACATAACAACGAAATGCATTTAGTCGTAACTAGCCCGTCGTAATTAACTTTTGGTCGTAATGTGGTCTTAAATATTACGACTAAAGAAGTTGGTCGTAACACAAACGTAAATAAGGTAGTCGTACTCTAGATGTGGATTTGACGTAAAGTTACGTCCAATCAGTTAGACGTTAATTGGTCGTAAAAGTTGGTCGTAAAGTAGAAGTCAATCTCGACGTAAAATAATATTTAAATCGAGGTAACGTGTATGACCACATAACCTCGACTCTTGAAAAATAGACACAACTTGGTCGTAAAAAGTACGACCAGATAACTTCGGTTTGATTTATTTAATACGACCAAATAACCTCTAGAAATATAATAAAATTTCACTTTTAAAATTCACAAATTTAAAATTTTTAATTTACGAAAATTAATATTTAATTAAAAGTCCTTCATTTCGAAAAGAAATTTAACTTAATATATCCAAAACATAATAAAAATATATATTCAAATTACATAAGAAAACTAATTAATTATTAAGATTAATGTCTGCGAAAAACTGGGTGCTATGTTCATCGACTCCTCGCTTTGCATTTGCTCGTTCTTCTGGAGTTAGGTTGGGATAGATCGTTGAACGTCGAGGTCTCCACAATTCCGCAAGGGCTGGGTTTGTTTCCGCCATAACATCAAACATCTCCGCCATGGTCCTAATGTGGTTCCTGTTGGCCTCGTTGTCCGTCCGGAGGGTCGAAATGACTTGGTTGGCGGTTGTCAAATCGGTTCGGAGCTGCTGAGATTCTTCTTGTTGTCTTGTAGCGTATTCAGCTCTAGCCCTCGGGACATCGTTCACCGTACCGATCCCGATCATCCGTCCCCTCTTCTTCGGGATAACCTTCATTTAAAATAATCTAAATTATTAAATTAATTAGTATATACATAATTAATTATAAAATCGAATAATAATTAATCACCTTCTCAAAATTTTTTTCTTGTTCAACGATGGATAACTGAACGGGTTCCCTTGTTCCACCGTCAACTGGGTCTGGACCTCCTGAATCTGCTCCTCAACATCGTTGTAGATCTTTTCTGCTCGAGGATCTACAAACGTCCCGTCAAAACGCTGATGGGTCAACTTGTAAAGTCGGGCAAGAGACGGTGGTGCTCCTTCCACCGCAACCTTCAGAACAACATAATTAATATATTAAACTAATTAATTAATATATCAATAAAACAATTTAATTATTAAAAAGGTAAAAAAAATTAAAAATTAAAAAAAAAACATTTACAGAAGGTAGTACTTACAATTTGTAGAGCATTCCCTGCATGAGAAGTCTGTCCAGAAGTGTGGGGCACAACGACCAAATTACCCTCAGCATCACGCGCCATTCAGTTGTTGGAGCAAAGGGCCGAATCCTTAACTGACTTCGGCAGACTCCAATAAGCCGTCAAGCCATTCCAAACGTGATCGCTGATGTAGGTCGGTTTACATTTTCTGACACCGGGATCAAACCTCCACTTATCCTTCCAATCGCCCACAATATTCTTAAGGCGTTCTTGCGCCTTCTCGTAAAACCCTTCCTTCACTGTCTCGTTGACCGCAATAGACCAGTTCCATTTTTGCTGCGAAAAATAATTAAAATGAGAAATAATTAAATAATTAAATGAAATTAAAAAGTGAAATAAATTTATTTAATTAAGAAAGAAAATAACTTACCGCAAAACATTTGAACCAAGTCCTCCGAACGTGGTCCGGTGTAAGGGACCAGTTCAGATGAGGCTCCCGGAAGTTCGTCCTTATGATGTTTGCGACGCTCCGTCCCAAGCGATTATCTATTGGAAACCTACAAAAAAATGAAAATTCATGAATGTTAGATGAAAATATATATAATTAAAATTTCATATATATGGAAAAAATCATAATTAAAATTACCTGAGAGTGTTTGGTGGTCTATCTGAATCGATGATGGGTAAACCTTCTCGTCCCGGCATTTGGAGAAGATCTTCCACCGTGTATCTAGCGTAGGGAGCATCCGGTGGCACAAGCAAATCCGGATGGACACCCGGAGGAGGAGGCGGAGCAGCTTCATGGACTGGAGGAGGGACATGATGCTGCTGCTGCTGTTGTTGCTGCTGCTGCTGATGATGATCATGATCATGATGCTGCTGCTGATGATGATCATGATGTTGCTGCTGCTGATGATCATGATGCTGCTGCAGATGATGATCATGATACTGCTGATGATCATCCTGCTGCGGATAGTATGGAGGCACGTCAAACTGAAGAGGCTGCTGCTGCGGTGGCACAAACGGAGGAGGAGGCACATAAGATGGTTGAGTGCCTTGGGCCGTGGTCTCAGGGACGACAAACTCCCGGGCTGTGCCAGAACTGCTAGCTGATGGATCCGACAACGACGAACCGAGAACTGTTTCGCCGTAAGAAGCAGTTTGGCTTCTCGCTGCGTGGTTTCTTAATCTCTTTCTCCCGGCCATATCTACATATTCAAATAAAAATTATGATTAGAAACAATTAATTCCAAAATAATTTTAAAAGTAATTAAATACTAATTATTTAATATAAATAATCCAATCCCGTGCTAAATCAATTCCAAACCTAACCACCTAAACTGACCACCTAAACTAAAACTAAAACTAAAACCGAAAAAAAAACATACCTGAAGAGAGGGAAAGTGGTGGCTAGTGAGAGAGTAGTGAACGACGAAGTGAGCTCTGCTCGACGAGTTTATATAGGGATTTACCTGTGGTCGTAATGTGGTCGTAGCCTACTTCTAGATTACGACCAGAGTCACTTTACCACCAATTAGGGACCACGTGTTACGACCAATCAGCATCCACCAGTGACGACATTACGACCAGTTAGATTCTATCTATATTTACGACCACTTAGGGTCCAACCTTTACTTTTATTTTACGACCAATAAGAATCTAGCAAGATTTACGACCACTTCGGGACCAACATTTACTTCTACATTACGACCAAAGAAGGTCAACTTTAACCATTACATCCCATTTACCACCAAAAGAAAGTCATGAAAAAAAATATTCCTAAGACATGTATAAATAACTTAGGCAAAGGTTCTATAGAAATATTTCAAATCTATGGAACCATTTGTCTAAGTTATTTTTACAAATATCTTAGGCAAAAACTAAACTATATGTTTTTTACAAAAAAAAATATTCCTAAGACATGTATAAATACCTTAGACAAATCTTCTATAGAAATATTTCAAATCATGGAAGAATTTGTCTATGGTATTTTTACAAATATCTTAGGCAAAAACTAAATTATATGTTTTTCTTAAAAAAAAAATTGTGTTTTGATGTTTAAAGAAAGAGATGTTGTTTGTGTTTTGATGTCCAATTTCGAATGGGACTTGGTATTTATAGGGAATGTTTACGACCAAAAGGTGACCAGCCTGAGACCACCAGTGTTTTACGACCAGAGAGGGACTAACAGTTACCACCAAAAGGTGACCAATATTAAAAAAAATAATATATATATATATATATATATATATATATATATATATATATATATATATATATATATATATATATATATATATATATATATATATATATATATATATATATATATATTACGACCAGCCTGGGACCACCTGTGTTTTACGACCAGAGAGGAACCATAATTAAGACCAATAAGGGACGAATATATAAAATATATATATATTACGACCAGCCTGGGACCACTAGTGTTTTAGGACCAAAAAGGGACTACATTTGTCTAAACCCTATGTCCGAAACCCCAAATCCCAAACCCCAAACTTCAAACCTTAAACTTCAACTCTAAACTTCTATTACGATTATTTTAAAACTGATTACTACTACTAGCTTCATTCATACTATCACCTTCTCCATGATGAAACCAAATGTAGTAATGTGGAGTAAATCCTCTATTAACTATATGCTTCCAAACTGTTTCACTAAGAGCGAATTTTGTATTCTTGCACTTAACACATGAACAGAACATTTTACCCGTTTCCTTCGTGAGAGACGTGTTTCCAGCCTGGTACATGAATATTTCTGCCCCGTTGAGGAACTCCGATGTCACTCTTCCCTCAGAATCTTTATGTATATACATCCAACTTCAAAGCTCATAAATATCTCGAGACATTTTTTACTCTATCTTGTTTCGTTTTTTTTTTGGACAATCTTGTTTATTTTTTTTTTGGTGTATCTAAAAAATGGAATATGAGATTGTATTTATAGGCAAATTTCGAAATGGTAGGTGGGGAATATTACCCCCTACTTACGACCAAAATTATGTTACTTCGAATAAACTACCACGTGCAAGTAATTTGGTAGTTAATGCGAAGCTAATTATTTGGTCGTAATTCCGTAGTCAACTAACTTCTACTTTACGACCACTTTTTCTTTTGGTCATAAATTGGAAGTTAAGTCACTTCTGCTTTACGACCAATATTTGTGGTCCCAATTTTACTTCGGTTTTACGACCAATATCTTTTTTTGTTATTGACTGGTCTTAACACAGACGTAAAATTACGACCACCATTTCGTGGTCGTAACTGTTGGTCAGTAATCAAGCGTTTTCTTGTAGTGAGACCAAACCTATACCCCCAAAATAATATATTATATACATTATATTCTAAACACTATAAAATATGCAATTACAACAAAAAAAAAACACCATAAAAATTGTTCAAAACCTTGAATCAAATACTAAACCCTACACCATATACTTGAAACCATAATTCTTTAACCCTAAATCATATACCAAAACCTAACACCTTAAATGTTAATATCTGAAATCACATACCCGAACCTAACACCCTAAATGTTAATATCAAAATGTTTTAGCCTTATATAGCAACATGTATACGTAATCTACTGTGGAAATGTATGACGTAGTGTATACCGGGATGTACACCGGTATATAACAACTGTGAACATGAAGATCTAACTATGATGTACACCTTAGTAGATATAATAGTCTACAAGAATGTACACCTTTATAGACACTAAGGATGTACACCCTAGTGTATACCTAGAGAGAACACCCTAGTGTACACATAAATACTAGTGTACAGCGTGGTGTATACCAAAGTGTACACCCCTAGTGTATTATCGGTGAATACCCTAGAATATATTAGAGAAGCTGACCACATCAACCTTTTCACTCTTATATAGATAGAGAGTAAACCATACATTTTGGAACTAACTGTACCATGAGGCTTGAACAATTAAACACGACTATAAATATTCCTTAATAAGTCTTTGATCATGAATAAGAATTCTTGAGCTAACACAGTTTTTTTAAGTTTGAAAAGCAAAATGTAAAAATACTCCTAAACTTTGTTTCCCTCGAAGGAAATACTAATACATTGCAAAACGAAACAATCTAAAAACTCCTTTCATCAGTACAAACACCAAAACACTTTTCTTTTTTTTAACGATGACATCAGGTTCAGAGTGTTCCCGTAGGATCATTCTTCCATTGCTTCGTTTTGGACAGATTTGTTTTCTGAGACCAAAACTTTCATCTTCTCTGAACCTGGTGCTATGAGCAAATTAATGTGCTGATCTATCTCATCGACTGCACTCTTGAATATCTTCTGTTTGTTTGGCTTCAACCTAAGTCCCACACAATAACAAGAAAAAAACAATCATAAGAGTTATTTCAAAGAATCTGTATGAGAGATTAAGGAATATTTATATATTATAAACGCATACCTCTTATTGATGTGGTCAGCTTCTCTAGTGCTTCTGATCTTATCAATCTTCTTAATTGCCTTGAGAGTATCCTCTGTAACGTTCCTATCATACCTCTCGGGTCTGTTTCTCTTCTTCTCAAACTCAAAAGTTTTATCCTTTTTTTGTGGAAAGGAAAAAAAGCGTGATGGTGAGAGACTTATCTGAGAGAGCTATTGTTTCCTTTACTGAAAGGGTATAAGTATAGACTACCTGAGTCATGTCCTTTCCGTGTGTGGCTCTGTAAGCTTTAGTCCACTTCACTTTACGAGGGTTCCTCTTCATCTTGAAGTTCTTGTGGCATTTCGACCTACAGAACCGGAAAATCTGCAAAAGGGACAACACTTGTAATAACTGAATCACAATATGCTAAAGAGGGTGCTCTGTCTGAAAAAAAGAATCTTCCATCTTATGTACAGAACTCATGCCACAAGATTCGAACACGCAATTAAACGGTAAGAAAAGACACTGAGTTCTTAAAAAGCAAATAAACTTAAAGATAGACATCAAAGCCTAATAAGTTAAGCTAGAGATAGCGAAAATGTAAAACCAGAGGGCTTATTACATAACAAAGTAATGTGATTCTTAGAGCAAACGATTTTTACCTTTGCATCGTTGCGGACAAACTGTATACCATGTCCAGGATATATCGTAGACGAGCAAAACCAACACTTGACCAATCTCATTGTCTCCTCCTTACAAGTTCCCTACAGCATAAAAAGAGATTTAGGCAGACATCTAATTACTGATTTCGCTGTTTCAATGTATTCACTGAAAAAATATCACGAGATGTAAGTAGCTTTGATATTTGGGGAATTAACCTGGCAAGTGATACAGGTCGCGAGCAAAATTAGACTCTCGGCAGAAGGAGAGTTGTAAGAGACGACGGACTCAGCAGAGAGGAGAAGAGATCTCCCTAGGGTTTATGTTGAAACCTACGAGGTGCCTTTTTTATATGTGGCTCATAATAACTAAGAATATTTGAGGCCTATTGGCCCAACAATGACACCAACCAATTATTATGTTCTTGGCCCATTAAACACGTTTATTGCAATGAAGGAAAACTTTATAGGGCTAGACAAATAATCCGAACCCGAAAATCCAAACCAAATCCGATCCGATAAAAATAAATCCGAATCGATCCGAACCCGATATAAATATTGAATGGATCTTGTTTTATGATATTTCGGTTATGAGTATTATCCGAACCGAACCCAAAGTTAAATAGATATCTGATAAAACCCAAAACATTCAAAATCCCATAAAAAACATGTACCAAACATGATCTCAATTCCTAATATGTATCCAAAATACATTAAAATATTATTGAAAATCTCAAATAATTATCTATTACGTGAAGGTTGATGGTTGAAGGTGGCGGTTGAAAATTGAAATTTTTAGATTTTGGTTTTGTTTTCATTGAATAACGTTTCTCATTTCGCGAGAATTTAGTTTTTGTTATATGTTTTCATTTATTTGATTTTTTTTTTCTATTAATAACTATGTCTACCTTTCATTTGATTTTGAATGATCACGTTTAATGTTTTTTGCTTATTTTTGAATCGATTTTATTTATGTTTTGGTTACAAAATATGTAAAAGTCTTATACTTTAAAACCGAAAAATCAATTTTACTTATGTTTTGATTACACAATTTTACCTTTGTGGAAAATGAATAAATTAAATGTGGTTTTATAAGAGGTCTTTCCCATGAGGTATGCGTCATTTCTTGTATGCATTTTTTTTACAGACAAATGTATTATTTCATATGTACATGACTCATTGTATACACAATCTAGCTATTCACATGTACAATGATACATATGAATAGGCCTGGGATTCCAAACCGAACCAAATGGTCCAAACCAACTATTGAGCCATTCGGTTTTTGTTCGGTTACAAGGAACAAACCGATCGGAGGATGTTGCAAATGAGTTCGGTTAGTACCTTGGTTTGGTTCGGTTTGGTTCATGAATTCCAATCGGTTAAACAAAGTTAAACCTAGCATATATACACCTCTAACTAAACGTAAGTGTTGGCAGACCTAAACCTAATCCTAATCCATATGTCTCTCTCTCAAACCCGAACCTCTTCTAGTCTTCTTCTCGGAATGTCTAACATCATCTTCATCTGATTCTCACATCTTTCCAACCACGAGGTAAGATATTCTTTCTCATTCCTTGTCTTTGTGTCGTTTTCAATTTGGGGTTTGGGCTTGAGATCATTTTGGGATCTGGGGTTTCTGTTAAAATTTGCTAGGTGTTTAGAATTAGGGTTAAAGGAAAGGTCGATTATTGTGACAGTGTCTCATAAGTGTTTTTTTAGAGTTTGGGATTGATTTGAGATTAAGGGTATCCATCAAAATCGATTAGGGGATTAAGATTTGGATCGAAGGAAGAGTTTGGTGTGTTAGCGTCTCACGGGATTTGTTTATCTATTTTCAGTCTAGGATTTGGGATCGATTTGGGATTTAGGTTTCATTATAAATTGATTTGGGTTTGAGCCGTTAAGTGTCTTCCGTTAGTGTTGATACTCTCTTTATTCTTTAACTTGAATTTCTTCATCTTATGTAGATGTTAGGTTGCGAAGACATGAGGATTTAGTTGGAGACAGCACTTAATCACGAGCAAATGAAATTGGTGGAAAAGTTAGAACCTTAAAAGTAATGTTATTTATCTTATAACTGACATGTCTTGTGTGTATTTTTGTTATGTCTTTTAACTGATTTTCTGACTACAAAGTTCCAGGTTCAAGTGCGAGACTGAGGGAATTGATGGCATCATGTTTCTATTTTGTTTGGTCCACCATTATGAATTATTTTGGTCCCTCATTCTGTATTTTGGACATTCTCAATTTTTTTTTTTGAAACTATGTGAATCTATGCCGCTTTGGATCTTTACTAATTGCAAAGAGTCATCGATTCTGAATCTTGTATCTTTTGTTTTGAATTTATGATGATAGGGAAAAGTATGAAAAATTATATGTTTTCATTGGGCTTATCCATGTCAGTCTTGCTGATGTTTTTGTAATTTTCAAGTCATAACCGAAAAACCAAAAATAACCGAAAATACTCGAAAATACTCGAGAAAACCAAAAATAAATTTGGTTTTTGGGTAAACCATTTAATAATTTTGTTATTTTCGGAAATAAAATGAAAACTGAATAAACCGATCCGAACCGAATTCAATTTCGGTTTTGTTGGAATTAGTTTTAAAAATTCCGGTTAACAAAAAACCAAAACTTTGGTTTGGTTCGGTTTCAGAAAACCAAAATCGCAGGCCTACATTGAATATTATGAATGGTTGTCCACATGTATACCAGTTTACAAGTTTGTTACACGTTATATGCGGTAGACTCAGACCTAGCAAATTTTTGAAAAATCAAAATAAAACAAAGAGTACTCAAGAATTTTTCTAGGACTATTATTGTGTTTATGATTATCTTTATAAAGAAATGAAGCTTTTTAATCTCCTTGGGGGCAATGATTGCCACCTGTCCCATTCTGAAATGGGCTTCTTCTTTTTTCTAATGATGGGTTCTTATATCTTCATTTGGGGCCCGTTAAAAAATTAGGGTTATTTTGCTCACCTTCCTGTCGCCTCCCTTACGATAGAGTTCATCTTTCTGCTTCATTTTTTTTTAAAAACTTATACCCTTTTGTTTTCCATTCTTAAATCCCAATTTATGATTACGACACTACTCTACCATTAAATCCTGCTCTGTGAAGTCTCTAAAGTAACGGATCATGCGTACTCTATAAATACTCCCTTCTAAACCCATGAGTCTCACGCTTACGATTATTTCCAGACGCTTTCTCTGTTTATCTTCTTCATACCTCCATGGAAAAGTCATACACCCTTCTTTCTGATTTGAAAGCCGGGAGATGCTTTAACGCTGTGGAGGTTCGTTTGCTGAGGTTCTGGGAGGCTAGAAATGTGAGGAAAGGTGGTGAGTTGATGAGTGTTGATCTGCTTTTCGTCGATGAAAATGTAAGTATCTTGATTTCCATTTGTCCTTTATGGTATTCTCGGTAGAATTAGACAATGTAATTGGATTATTTGTGTTCTTAATCAAAACGGTTTGCATGATTTGTAATATCATAGAATATCCTCAGTTTTATAAATCTGTAGTTTAAGGTATTCTTTGTGGAAGTAGAAAATGATAGTTCATTACGTGCTTAAAATCAAACATGGTCGCTTGAATTATGTTATCAATTGTGTAGGTTTCTTATTGGTTTTTAGTATTACTCTCTCTGTCTTTGTTATGGTTCGCTGAACCTTATCAAACCTGGTCGCTTGAATTTTGTTATCAATTCGTCAAATGAGGTTCAGGGACTGTCTTAAGGAGGGATCTGTCTACACATAGAGCAGCTTTGATGTCACACGCAGCAACACAAATTTCCGTCTGTGTGATGCCCCATTCACAATTCGGTTCACTGATGCCACCAAATTCGAGAAGAAAACCGATATACCTCTGGAAATCTTCAGATTCTTCCCATACAATCAGCTTCTTGACTTGGCCAACACCGGCAAGCAACTGCCTGGTTTGTTCCTTTTCCTAAAGTGTTGGATTTCTTTTTGTCATAGCATTCGTTAAAGCTTCGCTCTCCATATTTTTCTGCAGATGTTATTGGTGAGGTGAATTCAATCAGGAGCACAATCACTAACCGTAGAGCAGGTTCTCAGCGTGTGATGCTTACTCTGCGCCTGCATAGGTAATTTGAGTTACAAAATCACCTATTGTTGTATTGGTCGTTCTTAGCATAAATCTTAACTAGACTTTCTTTTTCAGTTAACCCCTTTCAGTGGTGAGAACGTTCGTGTTAGCATGTTTGATTCAATGGCTCTAGCGTTCCATTCAAAGTTTGACGGGTATGAGAAAGAACCCAAAATTGTCCTTGTCACAAGCGCCAATCCTAAAATAGTTGGAGGTAATCATGTTTTCTGTTTATGACTCCTGTTCTAATTACACGTATTATAGATTAAAATTTACGTCATATTGATAGGCCGTCTATTTTTGAATGCAACTTCCGAGACACACCTCTACTTCGACTCTGAGAACGCTGTTGGGAAGGAAGAGTATAACACGTACGTTGTTTAAAACTAAATATAGAGATTATTTTTTTCTGTTCGTTAGATATATATTGGAATAAGACTTCTTCTTTTTAGCTACTAATCCTTTCCATGTCATTGCAGTTTGGTTGGTGAGGGATCATCCCAATCAGGTTCTTCATCCAAGATCGTGCATGCCCAAAAGATTGAGCCACTGACGGTTTCTGAGCTTAACAACTTCATCAACACTGCTGACTCTCAAGTGATGTTTCATTTCTCCTTATTTGTAGTAGGTTTAAAGTTTGTTTGTTTTGACATGACCCGCTTCATCTACTGATTTCAGATTATTGAGTTCCTCTGCACGGCTAAAATTACTGGCATCCAGCAGGAAGACGGTTGGTCATATATTGGTTGTTCCAAGTGGTACAAGAGGTTTCTTCCTTTACATGTGTTTCATGTAATGAAACCAATGACGTAGCCGCTCTGAGGTATGAAATAACGAATTGTCTATGTTTATTATATTTATAACAACACATGAGTCAATGTTGCAGTCGCTAACATTATATACATTATGTACCGCATCATCTTACCACACTGACACTGCATCCTTCCTTGGTTTTGATATGGAGATTGCTAAACTAACTAACATTCAAGCCTCTGAGGCTGCACAAATTGTGGTAAGACATGAAGTGAATCACTAGATAATAATTTCATCTCTGGCTTCATTATTTTGGATACATGTTTTAGGCGTTTTCTTTGTCCTCGTGGAATTGGTGTTGATGCTCGGGTTGACACCGACTTGCCTCGGTCCCTGGCTGATATCGTCGGAAAAACCTACACCTTCCAGCTCAAATTGAATGATTTCAATTTCACATCAAAGCACCAGACTTTCACAATTTCCCGCATCTTCCCTGAGCGTGCGCTTGCACCTATGGCAGCTTTTGTTGAGCATGTTTGTTTCTAACCCCATGTCGGTTCTTTTAATTTTAGCTGGTTGCATTCTCTAATATATGTGATCGTTCTATTGGTAATAGGGACGTCCAAATGTCACTCAAGAGCAGGTGCCTCCGACTGTGGCTACAGGAACAGTTGCTGATTTAGTTAGGTCAGTTTTGTCTGATACTACAATTGCTGAGAGTTCGGCATCAAGGAAAGATGAAGATGCTACTGGTAAGAAGACAAGGAAGAAAGAATGAGTTGATTGAATCAGCTAAGGGAACTTAAACAACCACCACTTCATTTTTCAATTTCTGCTTTTATGTTTCAAGACTCTGCTGTTTTTCTTTTTTGGGATATTTTTTGTTTTGAAGACTCTTATGGTGGTTGCTATTTACATTGTAACTTTCAAATCATCTATTATATAAAATAGTGTTTCTCTCCTTCTAAGGAGTGCCATGTCGGATGCAGGTCATAAAGTCCACGTGGACAGAACTAAAAATGTTATTTTTTCACCGGCGACACTTGCCAGCGTTTCGTTAATTATTTTACGGCGTAACCGCTTCTTCTTCTCCAGACCTCATCATCGATGAGATGTCTGAAACTCCTCTTCTACATCGGAGAGGTTTCCTCCGAAAGAAACTGCCTTTTCACCGTGTCCCAGAAGCCCAAAGAGGCGTGTGGGATCAACGCTCGTGACCTACAACGGCGCACAGTGTGAAGGTTCTTTGAGGATTTCAGATCTGTGAGAGAGGAAGATAATATGGTTATCACGGAGGCGAAGAAGAATATGTACTCGCCAGATCTAAAGTCTGGATGGGGGATTCATATAGTTCAGGAGGAGAAGCTACTCGCTAAGAAGGACGGGCGTGAGAGTTGAGACTCTGCCATTGATGAGCTTATGCAAATCGGAATGCAAAGGTACTTCCTTTTCATTATTTTCTTACAACACATTCAGATCTTGTTTAGTTTCATCACTATGTTGTCGGGAATGGATCTTTTGTATTAAAGCATATGTCTTGGGTTTGAATTGTTTGTTCATTGTAGAGAAACTGCTGAAGAGTCAATCTATAGAGAGAAATGCCTACTGGTGAACGATGGGCTCAGTTGGGCCAAGTACATGTCGATTTCAGGGTCATCAGAAGATGAGTATGATATAATCGCCTTGCAGTATACGGAAGATGGTTTGTTATCTGTTGATGAGAACAGAGAAGGACATGCAGCTGCCTTTGGGGATGACATTGCTGTTGAATGTCTTGCCACATAATTCAAACGAGAAATCTATGTGGTGAGTATTTTCTCAAGTTTTGTGTTTCTAAAACACATCAAAACTAAATTGTGTATTCAAAAGAGAAATCTATGTTGTGAGTATTGTTTTTTTTTTATCAAGTTTTTGTGTTCTAAATCATATCAAAACTAAAGTTGTGTTATCATCTTAGGTGCAAGCGCATGGATCAGATGGTATGGTGGAAGAAGAGAACTGTGTGTTCTTCCTTCCTCACAAGCCAAGAAATGAGATCATTGAATCTCCACTCTTTCTTTTCATAAAAGGGACAGGTATAATAAGAAAACACCATTTGCTTATTTCTCAGATCTAATTTGAGTAAGGTCAAAGATCATGATACTATTCTAGAAGATATAAATTGTTTATCTAAAAAAATCAAGGGTCTTGAAGTTGAGATAGAGACTCTACAGAAACAGAGAAGTGAGTTTTACGAGGAGCTAAGAGCTAAAACAGAAGATATCCTTCAAATGCAGGATAAGATAAATGAAGCCTCTGCTGATACAGTGGCCTTAACAGAACAAATCAACACTCTGCAGCATGAACTTGATTCTCTGCAGATGAAGAAGAGTGAAACCGAATCAGAGCTTGATAGAGTGAAGCAAGAAAAATCAGATTTTACTAATCATATCATCGATGTCATAAAGCATCACTATAGCAAGAAGCTGCTTACAATACGCTGGGAGAGGAACACAAACAGATCAACAAACAGTTAACTGAACGTAAGGAAACACTTACTAAACTAAAAGAGGATCATAAAGAAGCCCAAAGATTACTGAAGGAGACATGTCATGAAGTAACATCCAAAGATTCTGAAATCGCAGGTCATGAAGAGATAATGGAGAGTTTGTTAACGACTCTATCAGATTCTGTGTTTGAAGCTGTCACATCCAAATTAAAGACATGATGAACACATGAAGACACTAATTGCAACCATTACAAAAAAATAGTAAGCTTTAAAAACGTTGTTACCTTTGGCAAGATGATGATTTATTTTGATATTGTTACAAGTTTTTTCTTGGTTATATTGTAACAATGCTATGTAAGTTTAATTACATGTTACAGACGTAAACCATTCACTAAAAAAACAGCAATGACATCAATGAAAAAATAACAACAGAAGACAGACCTGATCCATGCTTCCTTTATCAACTTGGTAGCTATATCAATTTGCCTTTTATCCTCAAAAATACGAACAGTCCTTTCCTTAGAGGAGCCATCACCGTCTTCAAGTGGTATTAACTATACTAGATCTTTTGGCTGCGCTACGTGCGGCTAATCTTGTAAACAAAATTTTCAATCATATTGTTTATATATATAATATATTGTATAATTAAATTTAAAATTAAAAATAGAAGAAATAGAATGTTAAATTAAATTGAAAAAGATAACGATTGAAAAAATCATTGTAACTAATGTAAGTAAGAGTTTCATAAGTAATACTAATAATGAATTTTTTTTATAAAAAAATATAGATTTCATAGTTTTTTTTAACAGAACCCTCATTTTATTTTTGATATAAATAACTTACATAATAATTACTGTAATATTTTAATATGTAGTTTTATATTTTCTATCTTCAAAATGTTGGTAGAAAATAATCACTATTAAAATCTAAAAATTAAGTATATAAAATGAATTCAATTTTATTTAAATTTAAAATGATATTATATAAATTTGAGATTGTATATATTTTGTTGTTATGAATAATGTTTACTAGGTGGTTTCCTGCACCATGTGCAGAAATAAAAATTATTAAAATAAATTTATATTTAAAAATAAAATTTAATTAATTTTTAAATTTATTATTTTATTACATTATTAATTTTACATTAATTATATGTAAAATTAAGAGAAAATAAACAGTTTTATTTAAATATAGGATAGTTCTCTCGAGTAGAATTTTTTTATGTTTTTTCACAAAAATATATCTTAAAACTAAAATGACCAAAACATCATTTTTATTTTGAAAATTTTAATTTTTTTTTAAAAACAAATTTGTAATCCTTTCCCCCAAAACCCCACTTCAACTTAAAAAAAAAAAGGTTTACTATTAGTTAAACCAAAGGATATAAGTGTATATTTACTTATTTTTGATAAAACATTTAAGTCTATCTTGGTCATTTTTATTTTAAGGTCTATATTTGTGATTAAAACTTTTTTTAGGTCTATCTTATTATCTTTTTCTTAAATTTATATTTAATAATATATATGTATCTTTTATCTTTTGGTTAAATTATATTAAATCAGATTCTATACTATTAAGAGAAAATTTTGTTAGATATATAATTATCAAAATATAAAACTAAATAATATTTCTAAAATTTATAGATGTTATAAATAAAGCTAATGGTATTGGGATTAGAAAATTTTAATTTTTAAATAAAAACTGCATAATTTTTTTTAAAAAAAATTTCTGATAAAAAATATATAATTATAAAAATACACTTTAAAAATATTTCAATATTTTTAATATATTGTATTTATATTTCTACTATTATATTATTTATTATCTTAATGATAATTTATGAGTTCTTTTTCTTATCACTATTTTAATACAAACTTTTGTTTAATCAAACATAAAAAGTAATATAAAAATATTTTTGTTTATTTTAAATTATATTTAAGAATATGCATGTATATATTTAAAATTATAATCTTAGATAACTTTTTATCTCTTTATTTTAATTAAATATATTTAATAAATTTGTAGAAAATTTTATAATTATCAAAAATTAAAATTAGAGAATATTTATTAAATTTTTTAATATATAAGAAATTAATAATTTTACGATTAAATTTTAATAATTTTCAAAAAATGTATACATTTTTGAAATTTTTGTAATAAAATTTTATAGTTTAAAAATATATAATTAAATGATATTTTCGATATTTTTAATCCCATATTGGTATATATTTATTTTAATGATGATTTATTAGTAATTACCATATTTTAAAAATATTTCCAAAAATATAAATCGACATTAAATGTAATATATGAGTTGTTACCATATTCTATAAAGTTTTCCAAAAATATATATTAACATTAAATGCAATTGTCCATGTCATATTTAATCATATGTCATGTCATCAATTCTAATAGATATGTCACCATTTTTTTGTGAAACTGATTTTAGAGAGGACATGTGACAAAATCACTTCACAAATAATGTATAGGGGATTTATTCTATTTATTTATAAACTGGATGATTTTAATTTATCCTTGCCATCAATGTTTTGAATACCAAACGGAAGATTGACTTGACATTGCAGTTAGGTCAATGATCTTACCAGTCCAACTGTGTTGTAAATTTAATTTAATTTTAAGTTAAGTATCTATATATATTTATAACTATAAAATTATTTTTATAAGGTTTGAAGTTAAATAAATAAAATTCAAAATTAAAAAATAATATAAAATATAATGAAAATAATTTATTTAAATAGATATTAAAACAATACAGGTTTTTATGAAAGTTTTTTTTAAAAAATTGCATTTTTTAACTTGAATTTTAAAAAATTAGGGTTTAATGTCAAATTGGACCATCAGTTTTAGCGAGTAACCGGTTCTTAAACCGAATTCGTTAGTTTATAGCATAACTCAAAATTGTTTAGAAGATAGAATCATGATCCAAACAGACGGTTCGGGTTTTTAAAACACTTCTTGTCACAGAACATCGTTTTTAATAACAAACAACAAAATCGTTCCAGTAGACATATTTTTATTATGAATTTATGTCAAAAGTCATATACATATTTAACTGAAGTTGGTATTTATTGTTTAACCATTTTAAAAAAACTACCATCTTAATATTTTTTTTTCAAGTTCCCAAAGATTATACAATACGAACCAAATTGTATGCATGGAATATATCAAAATATACCTTTATAACAAATACATAGAAATTTGTATGACCACCATAATTATACATTTAAGAAAAGATAGTAATTTGAACTTGAGAAAATGATTTTTTCTTTGTTTAAAAGGAAATGATAATCTAGTATATAAACTTTCATGGGTTGAGCTTTTTGACTCAACTTGCATAATAGTCTATATTTTGTTACGAACTTATGTATTTAAATAACTGGTTGAAACAGTAATAACAAATTTTTGTGAATATCCTTTATGTCCTATAATATTCGGTTCTTTAGATCTAATACCCAATCATTATAAATAGCGGTTTTTCGATATTTTATAATTTAGTTATGAACATTTGTTAGTATGCATTTTTGATTAATTTGAAAATCTATTGTAGTTGGTAGTTGTGTCAAGGCTGTTATCCTTTTAAAAAGTGAGATATGATTGCAAAAATCGTAGAGATTATCTTATGGGAAAATTCCATATAAATACCCCAACTAAATTTTATTAAGTTTTTTAATACCCAAATTTTTTCGCTATCCAGTTTAATACCCTAACTAATTATTTTACCCATTTTAATGCACAAACTTTTATAAATGTGCCCATTTTAATACCCAAATTTTATTTATTTTAATTAACAATACAAATAAATTTCCAATAAAATTTTTAAAATTTCTAAAATTTACAAAAAAAATTGATTTTATTATATGTTATGGAAATGAAATTAAATAAATTTTTTATAATCTTAAGTTTTGTAAAAAGTTTTTTAAGTTTTATATATTGAATTTAGTTTGTTTTCTGAAATAAAAAAGTAAATTATTTTTTTTTCCTTCAAAATTATTTTTTTAAGACATTTAAATTTTCTCCAGAGTTTATTTACCTTATTTCTTAAATCTTAGAGTAAACTTAGAAATTTTAAATATTTTTTCTTAGATTTTGGAGATTTTTAAACTTTTTGTTTGAAACTTATTAGTATTGTTAATTAAAATAAACAAAGTTTGGGTATTAAAATGGGCACAATTATAAAGGTTTGTATATTAAAGTGGGAAAAATTATTAGTTGAGGTATTAAATTGGGTAATGAAAAAGTTTGGGTATTAAAAAGCTTAATAAAATTTAGTTGGGGTATTTATATGGAATTTTCCCTTATCTTATTGTGGATAGATGTAGGGTTTCTAGTTCACTTATGACTATAATGTTTAATAATGGCTGGTGGTATTGTACATATTACCAAATTTTATTTGATTGACAAAGTGAAGGTATACAAATAGTATGATAGTGGGGAGATAATATATTTTTTGGTGGAGGACATAAAGGTCTAATTTATCGATGCATTACTTGAAAATATAAAGTTTGTATAAAAGTTTAGAAACATTTTATAAAGATTTATAAATATTTTACAAAAGTTAATAACTAAATTTCAAAGTTTATAAATCATTTATAAACTCATCTGAGATTCTTACTCTTGTAAAGTTTTTGAAAACAGTACTAACATGTCATATATCATTTGACAAAAGAGATATGTTTCTATGTGACTTTAAAGAAATGAAATGTGAAACATTTAGATTGATTCCATATTTTTTGTAAGTGGGAAAGGTCAAGGATTTGATTTTCATATATATTATGCTTTGGAGTTGTCATCTTCTTCATCATTGCTGCCACGCTTTTTGTTTTTTTCCTTTCTTATTGCTGTCACCACAACATATAACAATCTTCTTATCCTTCTTCTCCTCAACAACCCTCTGTTTTCTCTCGTGGCCGCTATTTGAACAGTCACCTGCAAAAACAGATTTTTAAAACTGCCACTCATCAAGATTGTCTTCATTAATGGTTTAAAACCTTGAACTTCCAGAGGCTAAAACATCATCGCGCGGATGCAACTTGTTGACTGGAGTAATAGTCGTTATGTTTGGATCTATGACCTCTGCAACGTTGCTTGAATCAATGAAATCTATTAGGAGAAGAGCAGCTCCGTTGTAGTTTCCACTGATGTATCCTGCAGATGAGAAGTGTTATAGAGAAGGTAAGTGATAAAAAGGGAAACCAAGAGAGAGAGAGAAGTAAAGTTTCAAAAACCTTTGGATCCCATTCAGCTTTGAATGGTGTTAAATGCCTATTGAAATCATGGCTATGAACAATCTCTCGGCTTGGCAAATCCAAGTTCCCAAAGATAGGGTCTCATACTCGAATACGGTTGTCCTGAGAGGTTGTGAGAATCATTGTGCCTGATGATGGTGAGAAATAAGCAGAGTTGACTACTAGTTTGTGTGCGAGATCATGAAGGGAGTCTCCAGGTTGTAGTTTACGCATATCCCAGATTCTTGCCTGAAACCACAACCAAAACAAATCTATTAATCAAAAGTTCAGATAGACTTCAGATAAAAATAAGACTAACAAAATGATCGTTTCCACAGCTAAGAAGAAGCTCAGGGTGAACTCGGTTACAGTCAAGGCCAACAACTTTGCTACCTTTCTTGTGTATCAAAATGGGCTTACCAGTTACGTTGGTCCTTTTCCACAAAAAAAAAAAAAAAACACGAGACACTAAGCAGCTAGCACTACAACAACAACAGATAGTTGATAGGGATGAGAATCACTTACATGTGAAGCAATCTGAAATTATCAGCAGCTAGAACCAAACCTTTCTCTGAGTTTATATCCAAACCGTACAGCATGTTCCAAGTAGTTGAGCCCTATAATAAAACAATGATGTTTAATCAGTAGAATGGTGCAAGAGAGGAAAAAATTCAAGAAGAGAGTCGATGGTGTTGAATTGGACCTGCCATCCACTGGGGTTGAGATCCAGTAAAGTTGATGAAGTTCCAGTTTCCAGATCAGTATAACCAATTTTTCCATCATAACCAAAATCACAGGATAGAACATCATTGATCAACCATAGTCACAATCTATAGAAAAGGTTGAATCTTTAACATATTCATACCTAGACAAAAAGACCCTCTAAGATAATTACATAACCAAAACATATGCAGAGAGATCTCAATAATGAAAACCATGTTTCGTCATGTAATCAGGCCTCGTATATGTAGTGAAGGAGGAATACCTGAGGAACGAATCGTCATACATAAGTTACAATCTTGAAGACGATAATTAGGGATGCAGATCGTGGAAGAATGGGAGAAACCACACAATCTCGGAGGAAACTGGAGACTTCCCGTCTCCTTGAGCTTTCGAAAATCAGATAAACCGAATTCTAGATTAGAAAATCAGACCAAAACCAAACCTGGTTATTAATGTCATAACCAGTCCGACGTGGATGATTCAAGGCATGTTATTGGTCAAATATTTTTCTCTAGGTGGACATTGTAAGGAGTCTTTATTTAGCTCTTTTAATAGTGTACTACATCTTTTGACCGTGCTACGCGCAACCTATATCGTCTGATATCGCAGTCAAAACATCGGTCGATATTGCCGACATCCAGATCAATGGACGAGTCTAGATAGCGATTACTAATAGACTTATCTAAGAGTTGAAGTTCTTTAATATCTTGCAAGCAACTTATTAAGACATTTGTAGCATTATAATCCTGATTATCTGAATAGCAACCTTAAATCTAACTACTTTCTCTTATTGTTTAAAACCTAAACCAATTTTCTTGAGCAACTTACCATTGCTCACAACTGCAATTTACTTTTAAACTTAATCAACCTAGCATAATCACTAAGGATTATATCTTTTGTGTTCCTTAATTCCTTGTGGATTTGATCCCTAAGTACTACAACTGAACCTCTTATTTGAGAGAGTAATTCACTCCTAACGGTAATTTGCGTGATATTAGTCACTAAAAGCAAAGCTATCAGAAACGAAGGATGGAACACAAGACCGTGGAGTAAATCAAGCCAGTTGAAAATCATTGTTTAACAAAAAATAATTCCATTTTGATCTTCTAAACAACTTCTTTGGATCTGTTTTTGTAAACGCTATTATTAAGATATGAATATTACATTTCAGCAAAAAGGAAAAGAGTAAACAAAACTAAAACATAACTGGAAATTATGAAGAGGATGTATTCATCACCACCATAAAAATGCTTTAACTTCTAAGAAACGGATATAGCTCATATCTGATATCACAGTTCATACCCAAAACCCTGCCTCCTTGTTTAATATCACCGTTCTTGAAAAGCTTATTGATACTCCATGCCAAGCAACTTCTACAATCTAATGTTGATCCTACACACTGTACCATTGCATACAATGTATTTTTCCCGAACTTCTTCTCCCCTGATGAGTAAAGTATGATGACGGAGCCCTTCTTGGTGTTTAGATGGATTTTAAGGGTTAGCTCAGAAAGAAAATATACCACCCTCTTGGCGAACAATTTTGCATCCCCTCTCACGTTATTTGGGTTGTACATAGGAAAGATATTCTTGTAATTAGTTCTGATTAGTAAATCTTCATTAATCGCACTAACCCAGAGAAAACATTGGTCGTACCATATTATACCTCCTTTGTTCATCGAACATCTTTTACGAAACTGCAATATAAAATCAAATCTGTTTTGTATCAATTTTAAATATAATGATGAACTAATATTTCAGTGAAAGTTTTTTCTCCTAATTATTTGTATAGGAAGTTATTATTCTGATGATTAAAAAAGATGTTTAAAGTTAAGGATTTAAAGAAACCACATGTATAAATAGTTTGTAACCCTTATTAGTTGCATTTAACTAAAAAGCATCGTCAATATAATTTGTTCTATCGGCCTCTTGCCAGTGGAGGCCGGTCCGTATGGTAGCCTGTGTCACATACGTAATGCAAAATGATGATTAAAAATCTTATCTCTGTTGTAACCCTGAAGCCAGAGCTAATGATTTAAAAAGAAGTTTCTGATTGCTCACAGTAAAAAGTATTTAAAAAAAAACAAAATAAATTTATCAAAAAAATATAATTTGGTCTGTACAAAACATTTATAATAAATTGTGATGTCTAAATAACCAGGGTTGAGAGGAGGGGTCTGGATATCGGGAAATTTCAGGATATTTAGATCCGTTAGATCCAAGTTATGACTACCCATATTTAGATCTATGATTTTTGGATATCTAGTTATTAGATATTTATCTAAAATGAAATAAGTATTCTAAGATTAACTATAATATTTCAGAATATAAACTAAATGCTAAAAATTTTTTTTTTTTTAAAAAATTGATGTAGAAATTTAATTTTATCGTTTATAAATTATTAAGAAAATATGTTAAATATATTTACGGAAATCAAAGATCAGTTTTTAATGATCTGAGATACTATCACACGGATAGAATTTTACGAATATCTGGATATTCTGATCAAACCGAATCTCATTTATGATCCAGATCTTTTATAGTTGTCCATCCTTATCTAAGTATCGATAACAAATGACAAACTTTTTCAGCTGTTAATTTTTTCTAGTTAACTCTAGTTTTATTTTTGTTTCATATAGTCATTTCTCTTTTGGCGATAAGGTTTTACAACACCTGAAAATCATATCTGAACCAGGTCTTTTATATGGATAACAAATGTCAAACTTTTCCAGTTGATATTTTTTTTCTAGTTAACCCTAATCTCATTTTTGTTTCATGTAGTGTTTTCTCTTTTTTTTTTTCTCAAAGATCAAAGTTTTAAACCACTTCAAAAACATAATTTTTATATTTAAATGTAGGATGACTCATTTACCCCTGCGACTGCTGTGTCAGCGCATGTATTGCATTTAGATCCATAAGTGTCACCACGACACTGGAACATGACGCTAACAGAATCCGGAGCTTCACCCTTATCTACACCCATGAAACCATCCTTGGTATAATTTCCAGTACGAACGACACGTAAGAGAATGTTGAGGTTGTCCTTGTACTCACTTCTAGAGTTATAAATTCCTTGATTAAGGAAGCATTTGTGGTTAAGATAATCATTGGTAAGGTTCAATGACGAAACACCATGTATGAGGAATTGCATGGCCAAAATAGGGAAAACAAATTGTTTGGATAGAGAATATGGAAATTTCATTGTTTTAGATTTTTATAGTTTTCAGTAAAAATGTGATTTTGATAATTGATGTGTTGAGATTGACAATTTTATATACGAGATTCAAAAAGATTATATGATTAGCTCATTGTATATAAGAGAGAAGTGTTTGCATATTTTTGCGGCAGAAACAGAGAGACAAAGAAAAAGTCCAAATGCAAAATGTTTTACCAAGTTTAAACTCCTAAAAATAAAATCAAACTCATATTAGAGTTTTCGTGCACCAAAGAGCTCAAGCTTTTGGAAGATTGATGGTAATCGATGACCCAGTTGAGGTTGTTCTTGTACTCACATCCAGAGTTATATTTCCCTTGACTAAGGAGGCATTTGTGGTTGAGATACTCATTGGTAAGGTTTAGTGACGAAACACTATGTATAATAATTTCACACCTAGAATAGAAAAAAAAAAGAAATCGTTTGGATAAAGAATCTGAAAATTTCATTGTTATAGATCTTTTATTTCTTTTCAGTAAATGGTGACTTTTATAAATGAAGTGTTGGATTGGCATATTTATACAGGAACTGAGAAGAACTTAAATCGATTGGCTCACTAGATAGAAGAAGAAAGAGTGCATATTTTTGGCAGTGAAAATGGAGGGACAAAGAAAAAGTCCAAATTAATTTTGTTTACTACGTTTAAACTCCCAAAATAAAATCAAACTGATACAAAACATTTCTTGCACCACTCTTAAGTCAATATGCTTTTGACATTTATTAAACATTTTACACTTTAAATTTTGACATTTAAAGTTTCATATTACTTAAAAATGCTATAAAATAATAATGAAAATTTCTAACAAAAACATATGTCAACCAATTCATAAACTAAAATATAAAAAATAAAACACATGAAACTGTATCTTAGGATATTCATGTTTTTAAGTGTAGTAAGCGTTTCTTATAAGGCCGGGTCTATTCGGATCAGTTTTTTTCCGGATTTTTGGGTCTATTTTGGTCGGTCTTTTCGGTTCCGCTTTTTTCGGATATAGAAATTTTGGATCTAATAAGTATTTAGATTCGACTGTTACTTATAAATTTCACTACAACTCTTTGAAGACCAACAGACATATTCTTTCATATGTCGACTAAGGAGTATTGCAGGAAGGCTTGCAGATCATGGGCGTATCAAGAAGTTGTCTAGATACAAGGCTCAGTCAAGTTTTCTCTTAGAGAGGCTAAAATCGGCTAGATATCTTCAAGGACCAACCTTATCATTTTTCTACTTAATTTTTGTGTTTTATTTCTTTTTGAGTCATAGGAATGTTATAGTAGTCCCAGTGTTGAGCCTATATAAGCTCAGGTCATAGTTCATTGTAAGTTACTCTTGATCCTTGAAAGTAATAAAAAAACAGGTCTTCTCCTATCAAAGTTGTGTATTCTTTGTTGTCATTTCTCTAGTTCTTTGTGTGTGATTCACTAAGTCCTAAATAAGCCACGTCCAGAGAGTCTTGTTTGATTGAAGATCATATGTTCGTCCATTGATTGAGAGAGTCAATCCATATCCATCTATCTATTCCATCCATCGATCCAGCTTAGAAAAGATACATATCAAGCAAGCCAGATTCCATCTTCTTTCATCGATCCACCCACTAATCTTGTTGAGAGAGACACACGCCCAACAACAACGATCCCATCTTCTACCTCTATTTCTTTTGATTTAGTTTCATTCATATTGCATATCATCTAGTCTCCGTCAATCCATTTAGTTCTCCAATCATCCGATCCATTCTGCAATATTAGTATTGGATCTCATTACTTTTATTTATACAATGTCGATTTGCCTCATTGGTATTTTATATTTTTCTGTTGATCTATGAACCCCATTTTTGAAAATGACTAAGTAAATATCAGACTTAAAGGAATCAAACCGGAAATATTTGTTAAGTAGGACCGTGGGTCCATTTGGGTTTTACACGGGGATCAGGTACCACCATCCTCCACCTGCATCTGTTCTCTTTCACATGATGTACAACCAGTTTACTACGTCTTGTTCTGACAGTATTATCATCACAAGGTGGTAGTTTCGTTTAGTACAAAAGAAAACCACTATCAATAAATATAAACGAAAATAATCAAACGTAAACAAATAATCGTTCATTTTTAGTTATCATGCAGACATGCAGTTAAACCTTGTGGTATGCAGACATGCAGTTAAACCTTGTGGTATGATATGGTTCATGTTGGATTCCTCATCAAGTAAACAAGAATTCCTTAATTGATTTCCTAATTATCATATTCAGATTACTTTGATAATATATTGGGATATATTTTCTTGATATTGATTGACTCAAATAAACTTTTGACAATTTTTGTTCTTTTGCATAAAAGATATTATAGTCGTAAGATTGACCTTTTAAACAATTAGGCAAAAATAATGGGTCATAGGTCAACAAACCAAATGTCGGTACACTTGGTTTGACATCCCTATAAAATGGCACTAAGTGCAAAATGTTGAACCCACCCTCTCTTCTCATCTATACCTTATCTATCTTGTTCTGTTAGCAACCAAATAACAACAATGACAAACCATCTTCAAGGTCCCATAACCAGTTACTTCAATCCTGGTCTAACCAAACAAGAAGAACAAGCTGACAAAGACATGATGAGCTTGCAAGCATTGAAGATCACAAGCACATTGGCTTTCCCAGTGGTTTTCAAAGCTTCTTTAGAGCTAGGCGTCCTTGACACGATTGTTGCCTATGGTAAAGATGCGTGGCTCTCGTCTTCGGAAATAGCTGTTGGCCTACCAACCAAGCCCACCAATCCCCAGGCGCCAATGTTGCTAGACCGGATATTACGGTTACTCATCAGCCACTCGGTCTTGAAATGTCATATAGTTGTGGGAGTCGATTTCACCCTACTGTCAAATAAATCGTAAAAAAGGAAACTTCGGGAAAACCCTAAGTTTCCAGAGGAACCGGCTATCTGCGAGAACCGCACAACGAAAAATAAGAAAACGATAACTTTGGAATTTGAATGAAAATAAACGAAATAGAGAGCAAAGAAGGTTCTTATTCCGAATCTGAGTTGAACTGGTACAAAAAGAGTAGCCGAAAACGTAAGAACTAGAAAACCCTAATTGAGACGCAGCTCGCTAACAGAAAAACGGAAAGATTCCTAAATGCTAGTTTTGGTGGTGAGAGCTCTAAATTTCGTGTCAGTGTTTCTGCGGGCCCGGCTTAGTTCGCCGATGGGCGAACTAGAGAGTGCTTCTTAGTTCGCCCATCGGCAAACTAGTTGCGACTAGTTCGCGTTTTACGGCTTTTTTCGGTTTTTTGCGGTTCTGTAAAACGATTCTCGAGTTTTATAAAACGATCTTCGGATTTCATAAAACGACCTTTGAGTTTTATAAAACGATCTTCGAGTTTTATAAAATGACTTCTCGAGTTTTTATAAAACGATCTTCGAGTTTTATAAAACGATCTTCGAGTTTTATAAAACGATTTTCGAGTTTTATAAAACGATTTCTCGAGTTTTATAAAACAATTTCTCGAGTTTTATAAAACGATTCTCGAGTTTTATAAAACGATTCTCGAGTTTTATAAAACGATTTCTCGAGTTTTATAAAACGATTCTCGAGTTTTATAAAACGATCTTCGAGTTTTATAAAACGATTTCTCGAGTTTTATAAAACGATTCTCGAGCTTTATAAAACGATTTCTTGAGTTTTATAATACGATTTCTCGAGTTTTATAAAACGATTCTCGAGTTTTATAAAACGATTCTCGAGTTTTATAAAACGATTTCTTGAGTTTTATAAAACGATTCTCGAGTTTTATAAAACGATTCTCGAGTTTTATAAAACGATCTTCGAGTTTTATAAAACAATTCTCGAGCTTTATAAAATGATTTCTTCGAGTTTTATAAAACGATCCTCGAGTTTTATAAAACGATTTCTCGAGTTTTATAAAACGATTCTCGAGTTTTATAAAACGATTCTCAAGTTTTATAAAACGATTTCTCGAGTTTTATAAAACGATCTTCAAGTTTTATAAGATGATTTCTTCGAGTTTTATAAAACGATCTTCGAGTTTTATAAAACGATTTCTCGAGTTTTATAAAACGATTCTCGAGCTTTATAAAACGATTTCTCGAGTTTTATAAAACGATCTTTGAGTTTTATAAAAGGATTTCTCGAGTTTTATAAAATGATTCTCGAGCTTTATAAAACGATTTCTCGAGTTTTATAAAACGATCTTCGAGTTTTATAAAACAATTCTCGAGTTTTATAAAACGATTCTCGAATTTTATAAAACTGTTCTTTTTGTATTTTCACGGGGAGTTTTGGCTATTAATTCCGTCGTACCGATTTTGACCCCAACAGTTAGCCCCCCAGCTCGTAAGAATTGTGAGCCGTTAGCGTAAGGTTCTTGCGAGTGGTTAACCAGTTTTAGTTAAGTTAGGCGGAATTAATGGTCGGAAAGGTCTGTTGAAAGTGATATTTCCACTTTCCAGGGAGCGGAAAGCGTTTAAGATTAGGGCTGCGCCTTGTGAAGGCTGCCTACGTACCCTTTTGAGGGGATCAAGCCTTTCGTAGTTCGTTTCGGAGTTAAGGTTCGTATGACCTTTTTCCCGGCAAGACCTTTACGGTCTAGTTTTATGTTTATCGAGCATAATGATGTCGATGGCATCTTGACCTTTGCCGGCCTTGAGACTAGTATCGTAGGCCGTTTGGTCTGGCCGAGCGTGGCCGTTATAGTTTTCGGACTGGCCGTGTGCGGCTCTGAGTCCCTGCCGCTTTTGCGGCTTTATTAAAAATTAGTTTGCGTTTTTAAGAGCGTGCTTTTATTTGTATGAATGTAGCGGGAAGAATATGCTCCCGAGTTTTATAAAACGCGATAAAACGATTCTTCGAGTTTTATAAAACGATTCTTCGAGTTTTATAAAACGATTCTCGAGTTTTATAAAACGATTCTCGAGTTTTATAAGACGATTCTCGAGTTTTATAAAATGATTCTCGAGTTTTATAAAACGATCCTCGAGTTTTATAAAACGATTCTCGAGTTTTATAAAACGATTCTCGAGTTTTATAAAAAGATTCTCGAGTTTTATAAAACGATTCTTCGAGTTTTATAAAACGATTCTCGAGTTTTATAAAACGATTCTCGAGTTTTATAAAACAATTCTCGAGTTTTATAAAACGATTCTCGAGTTTTATAAAACGATTCTCGAGTTTTATAAAACGATTCTTCGAGTTTTATAAAACGATTCTCGAGTTTTATAAAACGATTCTCGAGTTTTATAAAACGATTCTTCGAGTTTTATAAAACGATTCTCGAGTTTTATAAAACGATTCTCGAGCTTTATAAAACGATTCTCGANAACAGTCGCGAGCGATTTGCAATCGGTTATTCGGATGCGGAAGCTGTTCAACGGGCGCATGGTGATTATCGCGAATGTCGCGGGGTCGTTCATGGGTTATCCCTGACTCAGAATGAAGGGTATTCGTTTGCTAAGGAATCCCAAGTGCGATGGGAAGATTTGAATCGGGAAAAAGATACGCAGTCCGAATTTTTCGACCCTAAGGCGCGCATGTGGGATCAATGGAATCCCGTCGTGGTGTCGCCGGATCCATTTGAAGTCGGTCCTGGGATTTCGGATGTTGATGTGTGATGTTCTTAGTTTTTTCGATTTTGTCGTTGTTTTTCCGGGACTGGCCGTTGGTGGCTTTGAATCCCTACCGCTGGGCGGTGTGTATTCGAATGCTTTTAATAAAACATTTTCTGAGTATGAAATTCGTTTTTTATGTTAGATGTAGAGGAAAGAATACGAGTTGTCATCTCGTACCTAACTCTTTGGTATAGATCGTCCGATTTGTTAACTCGGGAGATTTCGGTTTTCGCGAGTGTTTAGATGTGAGCGAAGAGACATGCCTTTAGGATCTCGATTCATGCCTTGAGACGTTAGCGACCAGTGTGCTGGGTTTAGGGCAAGACCTAGGTTTACTTTCGGATTCGGGCTGTGCGATGACTAATCGGCTTTCGTTTTGCCCGTTGCGATTTTAACCTGATTCCATACCGATTTAGAATCCGCGATAGGTTCTCGGCTTATACGATTCGTGTGGTTGGAATCGAGCATCTCTCCGGGAACAATTTCCCGGAAGTGCTGACCAAAAATTTGGATTTCTTTTATAGCGCGCTATTTTATCCTCGTCGGATATATGCGGACCAATAGGTCGGTGCGTTTGTTTAGGACGGCTAGCGTGCTCGACGGGGCCAATTGCCGAGCGTTCGTGTTTTTATAGTCGCCGACGGACTTTGGGGAAATATTTTTCTTCGAGAATTTAGGCGACGTCTCGCCTGCTCTTTCCGAAAATATTTTGATATGCGAATTTTTGTAAAAATGATTGAGTAATTGTTACTGCGGAAGCGATTTTCCGGATTTGCGTTTTTCGATGGTAGCGGAGATATTCTAACTTTGTCTTTATTAAAAATTTCGAACAATTTGCGATTACAAAGTTAAAAGAAATTTTTTAAAATTTTTTGGGAGTATACGAATACTCGTATACTCACCCACTCCCCCCCCCCGTTTTGGAAGGGGGGGATAGCTGAAGTCGTCTTTAGGCGAGCTGCCTACGTATTCCTTTCGGAAATCAAGCCATCTCGTAGTTCTGATTGTTTGCGCGAGTGTGCTTACTCGGCTGTCGTAGATTTCTCGATCGCTTCAGTCGCGGGATCGATATCTTTGTCCGGGATTGTCTCCTCCGGTTGGGTGGAAGCGATGGGTGCGGAAACTTCTGGTTTCTCGGCCGTTGCTTGCTTCGGGTCGCTGTCTGCGGGCGGTGGCGTGACCTTTGCCCGTTTTGGTTTCACGATCGCGACCGCTAATTGCCTCAGCTTATGTTCGGCCAGGAAGCAAGATCGCGATTGTCTTTGGCATCCCCAAATTACAGCGACTCCCGTAGGCGTCGGGAATTTGATGCCTAAGTGATACGTGGACAGAACCGCCTTCATGGAATTTATCCAAGGCGTGCCCATAATCACGTTGTAGATAGCCGGGAAATCGACTACCGCGAAGTTAACGATTTTCGTCACTTCTTTCGCGACGACCGGTAGTCGGATTGATCCCAA
>CAKOAT010213488.1:8754-42395 GCA_932364175.1 Eruca vesicaria subsp. sativa | reverse complement strand
CTTTGATTCTCTGTTTGCAAGGATTATCTCTGTGATCCATTCTAGACACTAAGCAGGGTGATCCTGTGTCAGTGGAGCAGAAAGACATCTTTGGAGCATCACATAGCTCTGAGGAAGAGACCATATTCATCATCTATCATCCACCCACGCCCCCTTCAAGTGATCCAGGGAGAGACAGCCATTCCACGGCTACACCAAGGTCTGTGCTAAAGAGTGTGATAGACTTGGACAGGCTGGCACCAGCTGGAAAGCTAAAGCAAGATACCCAAGCATGTGAGGAACCTTATTGGCTAGTTTAAATCCGTCATCTTTGACAACACATGCTCCTGATCCTTGCTAGACTGAACCTGGACGAAATTATGTATCTCTTTCTTATATGTATTGTAAACTCTCTCATTAATCAAGTAATAAAGTTTTCAGCCTCTCTCTCTCTTCAGTTCATCAATTCTCACTATTCTCTTAAATCTGTCACATATATTAATCTGATTATATATTAAACACTCTACAAACACAAAAGTGTTTATTTAGTGGCTTTAATCCCAGCCTTATCACTCCTTGTGATAATCAAATCATCCACATACTCCAAAATCACTATGATCCCTGATGGTCCAACCAGTGGGAAGAGTGTATGATCTAGTTCAGACTTCCTGAATCCTCTCCCATTGAGAGTTGTACTAAGCTTCATGTACCAAGCTCTAGGAGACTGGTTCAGCCCATATATAGCCTTCTTTAATCTCAAAACATTTCCTGGCTTCACTAAATGCTCAAGACCAGGAGGAAGCATATATACCTCATCTTCTAGCTCACCTTGCAGGAAAGCCTTCTTTACATCCATCTGACACAAATCCCACTCCAAGTTTGTGGCAATGGATAGTACAGTCCGGATAGTATGAAGCTTGGCTACTGGTGCAAAAGTGTCAATGTAATCTTCTCCATAAGCCTGTGTGAACCCTCCTTCTACCAGCCTGGTCTTCCTCCTATCAATTGTCCCATCAGGTAGATACTTGATTGTAAAGATCCATCTGGTTGAAACAGCTCTCTTCCCTTTTGGTAGCTCACTCTCATACCAAGTATCATTTCTGACCATAGCATCAGCCTCAGCATTAACTGAATCTCTCCACTCTTGAATCAGCATAGCTTCTTCATAGCTCCTTGGAACATAACTCTCATCTAGACTCAGCATAAAAGCATACTGTTCTTCTGGAAACTCAGCAAAGGAACACACGGCTTGGGAAGGATGCTCCACAGCCTGGGCATTGTAGTACACTCTCGTGTTTACCCAGTTGGAAGCATCCCTCTTTACCCTTGTGCTCCTTCTCAACTCCTGAACTTGTTGTTCTTGTGGTTCTTGCCCATCATCAGTTGACTGAGCACCACTCTCATCTGAACAAGTAGACTCTCCTTGCCAATCTCCACTTGACTGAGTACCACTCTCATCTGAACCAGTAGACACTTCTTGCCCATCTCCACTAGATTCAGCACCATTCTCTACTTCATGTGTCACCTCTTGATTATGCTTATCTGAATCTCCTTGGTTTTGCACCTGCTCACCAGATTCAATATTATTTTTAGGATCTTTGATAGTGAAATGAGTGTTTGAAGTATTTAGAGAAGGATTAAGGTAAGTTTAGTAGACTTGATACACACGTTTAGACTCATGGATATTACTATTTCCAGAACTGACTAATCTTTCATTAAGGATGTGTTTACATATTTATAGCCTCAGCTCTACAAGATTACTCGACACAAGGATAAGAAGAAGAGAGACCAAAGCATGTGTAGTCAAACATAAGGGGAGCGTGTATTTGAAATGAATGGCTAAGGACCCTCACACGCTTGATCCGGTTGGCATCTTGACCAGATGCCTCTGTGCCTTTACAGCCTGTAAAGGTAAACGTGATCCACTACAAACGGTCATCTTCCTTTGCTAGATCAGACCCTCCACTTCCCTTAGTGTCTTAGACATTTCCATGCAACCTTTTCTTGTCTCCTTGTTACAAACGGTAACTCACATTTTACGGACTTACCATGCCCGTACAATCCACCCTATATATGCACCAACTCCCTTCTCTTCTCCTTCTTGTAAACACTCATCTCATAGTTTACTTAACACACCTCAACATCTTATTTAGCTCATTACAAGTCAATACTCCCCCTCAAGCTTGACCATGTGGAACAAGTCAAGCTTCGAATGCCATGAGCACCTTCCTCATTAAAAACCTCACTAAGGAAAACCCTTTTGGGATAAAACCCTAATGAGGAAAAGAGTAAAGGCTCTATGGCGAGGGGATTATCTGGGTATAGTAATATCCATGAGTCCCAACCTGATGTGGATGGACTCCGTGGTCTTTCGTCTAGCTTCCTTAGTAATCACATCGGCCAACTGATCCTCACTTCTTGTGTAGCAAGGTAAGATCACCCCTAGAACCATCATCTGCCTCACCTTGTTGCAATCAACTTCAATATGCTTGGTTCCCTCATGAAATACCGAGGTAGATGCAATGTGAATAGCTGCTTGGTTATCACAATGCATTACCATTGGTGTAGGCTGATCAATCTCCATATGCCTCAGTATTCCTTTGATCCACACAAGCTCATTGGTGAGCTTTAGCATAGCCCTATACTCAGCTTCTGCACTGGAGCATGAAACCACCTTTTGCTTCTTACTCTTCCAAGTCACCAAGTTTCCTCCAATGAATGTGCAATAACCAGTTGTTGATCTCTTACGCCTTCAGTACTCCCATTGCACCCCATCCATACGCCCAAATTAGGTGTCCCTTTCAGGTACATCAGTAGCCTCTCCACCATGTGCCAGTGATGCTCCTTTGGCACTTGCATATGCTGGCTTACCTGGTTCACAGCAAAACAAATATCAGGACGTGTGATGGTTAAGTATATCAACTTACCAACAAGCTTCCTATAGAGCTTGGCATCCTGAAACGGTTTGCTAATTTCAATCTCCCCCTCACGCGGAACCTTGTATCCATCTTCCAAAGGCATCTTAGCTATCTTTCCTCCTAGCATACATGCATCTTTCAAAAGATCAAGTGTATACTTCCTTTGGGACATGAATAAGCCTTCCTTGGATATACATATCTCAATACCAAGAAAGTATTTCATCTCACCCAAATCTTTAATCTCAAACACAGCTTTAAGATAGTCTTTCAGAGATTGTATACCTGCTTTGTCACTACCAGTTATGATAATATCATCAACATAAACGAGTATGACCACAATACCTGATGGGGTAGTAAGTGTGAAGAGGGTGTGATCGAATTCTGACTTCCTAAAGCCTCTTCCATTCAGAGTGGTACTCAACTTGTTGTACCAAGCTCTAGGAGACTGGTTGAGACCATAGATAGCCTTTCTCAACCTTAGAACATTGCCCTTCTGCACCAGATGCTCAAGACCAGGAGGATGATGCATATAGACTTCATCTTCAAGTTCCCTTTGCAAGAAGGCATTCTTCACATCCATTTGCCACAAATCCCATTCAAGGTTGACAGCAAGTGATAACACTATCCCGATGGTGTGAAGTTTAGCTACTGGTGCAAAGGTGTCTATGTAATCCTCACCATAAGTTTGAGTAAACCCTCTTGCAACCAGTCATGTTTTCTTTCTATCAATAGTTCCATCAGCATTGTACTTAATAGTGAAGATCCATCTACTAGTGACAGCGTTCTTTCCCTTGGGTAACTCACTGTCATACCATGTCTCATTCTTCATCATGGCATTGGCTTCAGAAGCTACAGACTCCAACCATTCTTTATCCCTCATAGCCCCCTCCTATGTCCTTGGAACAAAGCTGCTGTCCAGAGTTGACATGAACACACAATCTTTTTTTTTTTTTTTTTTTTTTTTTGAACAACACATGAACACACAATCTTCCTCAGGATATTGAGCAAAGGAACACACGGCTTATGACCATGCTTCTTCCAATGATCACAATTTCCATTAAACCTCCTTTCCTCAAACTTGCCATGAACCGCCTTGTTAGCTTAATGTCCTTCACCTTGATCGACTTGGGAAGCATTGTTTGCCAAAGACAACTCTCCTTTGTCTCCAAATAGGCCTATAGACCATTTTTCCTTCTGTATATGAGCACATATATCCTCCAAAGATGGGAGTTTATCCGAACGCAAGATGTGCTTAATGAGGCTATTATAGGCTGGATTCAAGGTGAGCAACAACCCAATGACCTTGTCTTGCTCCCTCCTTTCATTCAGCTCATCTACATCGACAGTACTCGGCCTCATCATCTCAAGTTCAGACCATAAAGCCCTGAACTTTCCCAAATGTTTTGTAAACTCAACATCTTCTTGAATCAAGTTGTTGATGGCTCTCTTAACTTCGAACACCCTACTCAGATTTGATATGTTCCCATATACCTTCTTTAGAGTGTCCCAAAGTTCATTTGCCTTCTCACAATAGCTATGAGCTTCAAGGATGGATGGCTCAATGGAGCTTTGCAACACGGACAACACCAGAAGATCGTCTTGTTCCCACTTGTCTTCAACGCTTACACCATCTTCTTTGTCTTCTTCTTGAGCAATGAGCTTTCGGATTTCACCAGAAGTATTGTGACCCCATAAGCCCTTACTTCCCACGGCTGTCTTCAATAGCCTTGACTACAGCAGATAGTTACCCCCTTTTAGAGTAACCGGAATCTTGCATCTTCCACCGTTTTCCTCCATCTTGAGCAGCTAGACTTCTACAGCTTGAAACAAGAATAGATCCTGGGTAGAGATGACACAACACCTTCAAAGGTCGAACCTTTAGTCTTGAATCTTCAGATATACCACCAAAGTAACTGTCTTGAACTCGCGGAACCACAAAGATAAGAGCTTGACTAGATCGACCCTTCCAAGAGCTTTTCCTAGAGTCTTCAACTTACAAGATTCTTGTCTTCAGGTTTCAGTCACGAACACAGATTATCACTAACCTGGCTCTGATACCATATTATTTTAAGGATCTTTGATAGTGAAATGAGTGTTTAGAGTATTTAGAGAAGGATTAAGGTAAGTTTAGTAGACTTGATACACACGTTTAGAGAGATTGAGAGATTATGAAATGTAACAAAGACTAATATTTTCAAGAACTGACTAATCTTTCATTAAGGATGTGTTTACATATTTATAGCCTCAGCTCTACAAGATTACTCAACACAAGGATAAGAAGAAGAGAGACCAAATCATGTGTAGTCAAACATAAGGGGAGCGTGTATTTGAAATGAATCGCTAAGGACCCTCACACGCTTGATCCGGTTGGACCAGATGCCTTCGCGCCTTTAAAGCCTGTAAAGGTAAACATGATCCACTCCAAACGGTCATCTTCCTTTGCTAGATCAGACCCTCGGCTTCCCTTAGTGTCTTAGACATTTCCATGGAAACTTTTCTTGTCTCCTTGTTACCCACGGTAACTCTCATTATATGGACTTACCATGTCCGTCAAATCCACCCTAAATATGCACCAACTCTCTTCTCTTCTCCTTCTTGTAAAGACTCATCTCATAGTTTACTTAACACACCTCAACATCTTATTTAGCTCATTACAACTCAACATTCAGTTCCATTCCCCCTCTCATGATCAAGACGAGTTGTTCTTCGAGCTCCACTAGTCTGTTTGGAAGGCTCTCTCCTTCCGGGTTCCTGATTCTGGGATAATCCTATCCCTAGCTTCTCCAACAACACTCTCAGTGTTGTTGCCTTATCAGATGGAGCTTGAGACAAATCCTTACGATTTTGCCACTCCTTTTCTTCATAATAACCTTTTGGTTCGACAAATTTCACTTCTCTAGATACCATTACTCTCCTTGCTTCAGGATCATAACACTTGTACCCCTTCTAAGTGATGAAGTATCCAATGAACATAGCCTTAGTACTCTTTGTCTCCAGCTTGTTTCTCTGCTCTCGTGGAACCATGACATAGCACACACACCCAAAGACTCGCAGGTGATCAATGAAAGGTTTGCTCTTGTTCAATACCTCAAATGGAGACAGATTCTTCAATATCTTGGTTGGAACTCGGTTGATGTGATAGCAAGCAGTTTGAACAACATCTCCCCAAAAACGTTTTGGGACATTTGCTTGAAACATCATTGACCTAGCAACCTCCATCAAGTGCCTGTTCTTCCTCTCAGCTACACCATTCTGCTGTGGTGTATATGGGCAGCTGGTCTGATGTACAATCCCATGTTTTGCTAGATGACTCTTGAAGGCATTACTGATGTATTCACCTCCATTGTCTGATCTCAGTACCTTCACAATGCATTGTATTGATTAGATACATATGCTTGGAAGTTCATAAATTCTTCTAACACATTATATTTAGATGGATGTAATGTAAGCCAAGTATACTTAGACTTCTCATCAATAAATGACACAAAATACTTCTGGTATCTCTAGACAAAAAAGGAGCAGTCCACACATCTGAATGAATGTGGGAACCGAAATCCACCTACTGTCAAATAATCGTAAAAAAGGAAACTTCGGGAAAACCCTATGTTTCCAGAGCAACCGGCTATCTGCAGAACCGCACAACGAATATTAAGAAAACGATGAAAATCTAAATTAAAATGAAAATAAACGAGATTGAAAGCAAGAAGGTTCTTATTCCGAATCTGCGGAAGAACTGGTACAAAAGAGAGGCCTAAGCTGCGTGAGCCGTCGGCAAAAATCCTTTGAAGTCTAAGATCGAAAACCCTAATTGAGACGCAGCTTGCTAATAGAAAACAGAAATATTCCTAATTGCTAAATTTGGTGGTGAGAGCTCTGAATTTCGTATCCCTTGCTTCTGCCCTAGACCTATTATTTATATACTCCTCGCCTTGGCCATCCGGTCTTTCCATTTCGCCCAGATTTGACTATATTGGGAATTTTCCATTTTCTCGATCCTTCCTTTTCTTCCGCGGAAATCTTCTATTTTTCTTCAAACCTTCCTTTTATCTTCAAACTTGACTTTTATTTTCCTCCTGCGAGTAATCCGTCAAAACGTTATCGAATCTGCAGGTTAGATTCCGTTAAAATCGCGAGATGGGTTTTTATCGTGTTTTAGGCCCTTCCGGGCCGTTTTGCGATAAATCCGTTTTCTGACTTTTTACGGGGTCGTTTCCTGATCTGACGTCGTTTTAATAAATTCCTCGAGCTAATCGTAAGGTTTTACGATTTACTCGACTTTTTAATTAAAAACGCGTTTTTTACGATTTACTCGACATTTTTATTAAAAACGCGTTTTTTGTGATTTCGACGAGAAATTTCGAATAAATCGTATGTTTTAGGCAACGTTCGGTGTTTCGTTAACCGTCGTCGTTTTATACGATTTCTTCAAGTTCTTTATCGAGAAAGCGAAGTTTTACGGTTTTTATCGTAAAACTCGAACGATAGGTCGGATCGAGATGGAACGAGAGATGTTTCGGCCGTGGTTCAGAATGCGACCGTGTCAAAAGACGTATGTTTTGAATCGGGAATGCGGGAGAACGAGGCTCGGGACGTCCAGGAAGCTTCTAGTTCGCCCATCGGCGAACTAAGCCGGGCCGGCTTAGTTCGCCGATGGGCGAACTAGTCGAGTGATCCTAGTTCGCGTTTTATGGCTGTTTTGGTTTTTAGCGGTTTCGTAAAACGATTCTCGAGTTTTATAAAACGATCTTCGAGTTTTATAAAACGGTCTTCGAGTTTCATAAAATGATCTTCAAGTTTTATAAAACGATTCTCGAGTTTTATAAAATGATTCTCGAGTTTTATAAAACGATTCTCGAGTTTTATAAAACGATCTTCGGGTTTTATAAACGGCTCCTCAAGTTTTATAAAACGATTCCTCGAGTTTTATAAAACGATCTTCGAGTTTTATAAAACAATCTTCGAGTTTTATAAAACGACTTTTCGAGTTTTATAAAACGGCTTCTCGAGATTTATAAAACGGCTTCTCGAGTTTTATAAAACGATTCTCGAGTTTTATAAAACGATCTTCGGGTTTTATAAAACGATCTTTAAGTTTTATAAAAAAATTTCTCGAGTTTTATAAAACGATCTTCGAGTTTTATAAAACGATCTTCGAGTTTCATAAAACGATCTTCGAGTTTTATAAAACGATTCTCGAGTTTTATAAAATGATTTCTCTAGTTTTATAAAACGATTTCACGAGTTTTATAAAACGATTTCTTGAGTTTTATAAAACGATCTTTGAGTTTTATAAAACGGTCTGCGAGTTCTACAAATGACTTTGACTTTTATAAAACAACTCCTCGGGTTTTATAAAACTATTTCTTTCGTATTTTTGCGGGGAGTTTTGGCTATTAATTACGTCGTACCGATTTTGACCCCAACAGTTAGCCCCCCAGCTCGTAAGAATCGTAAGGTTCTTGCGAGTGGATTGAGCTCATTTGGCGAGTTTGGTAGAATTCGGCGGAACTTTAATGGCCAAAAGTCCAAAGGTGACTAGTAAAATCCTTTCCTATATGTATATGGAGTAAAATTTTGAATTCTTTACTCCACCTTCTACAACTTATTCAAGAAATTTTTCTCTCCACTTTCTTTGAAGATCTTCAAACAGGTTTTCAGGAAGAAAGACTCGTTCCTCAACTAGTTCCAATTTACACAATTTTGAGGGAACGAGTTCGCAGCCTCCAGCTTCGGTTCCGAAAGAAGAGTATTCGTCTTCGTTAATCGATCGGACGAACCTCGAGGCTTTTTGGGCGTTGGGAGACGAGTCGGGATCCGCTAGGCCTGGGATTTGGGTTCCAGCTTTGTCGGACGTCGATCAAGTTTCCGGAAATCCGAGCTCGACACTTTTCAACAGTATCGATTACATGCGCAAATTTTGCCGAGTTCCAGAGGCCGTTGAGTTTCGTTCCCCACTTGCCGGGGAGAGCGACAGGGATACCCCCGACGGTTTTTTCACATGTTACAACATTTTCTTGCAACAATGCCACTTATGGTTTCCGATTCCGGAAATCATTGTGCATTACCTTCACAGGCTGGGACTATCGATCAGTCAGCTGACTCCCCCTAGTTTAAAGCAACTTGTTGGTCTTTTGATGCTGAGTTATGAGCAAGGAATCACCCTTAACGTCGATCATCTCAAGGGTCTGTTAAAGCCCACGGGCGCATCGCGGAGGATCACTCTATGCCCTCGCGACGAAATTGTTACGGGCTGCCCAACGCTTTCTACTTCCTGGAAGAAAAATTTCTTTTACGTTCGTATCGACAGTGCGTCGATCGAGGAGGGTAGCATTCCGTTTTTTACTACCACGTGGGGTCGGAGAGGTATGTGATTCGAGTTTATACGAATCCTCTTCTTCTTATTATTATTATTTATTCGTTTTTGTTTTTCCGCAGTGACCAACCCTTTGCCTCCGTATCCCGTGGATCTCCAGAGCATCACCACTTCTCTCAAACGTGGTGAAGTTGGTTGGTGCAGTTTTTCTCCGCAACGCGTCCGCCAAGCGGTTGCCCTCTTCCGATCTCGAGTCTTTGCGAATTCTCCGGCTTATGAAGAGGATCCGTTTATTGGAGAGTTTATTCCGTATGTTCCCTCGACGAGGAGCGGCAGATCTAGCTTCCGAAGGGATAAAAATCCGGTTGTCGGAGATGATGATTCTGAACGCGCGACTTCTTTTGACAATATTCTCAAGGATTTTCTTGATAGTCAGGCGAAAGAAGGCGTCTGGACGAAGGCGGACGGATCATCGACCTCCCATTTTCCGGACATCGACCATGATCAAGTCCCGGAGTTTATTAGGGGGTCTGAGAAAGCTATACGTTTGTTTATTGTTTTCTTGTACGAGCAGTTTTTATGATATCGCTTAATCCTTTTCTTTCTGGTAGGGTTTCCTTATCATGAGCCGAGCCCTAGACAGCCGTACCGCTGAAGCTCGCCTTGTCGAGTTTCGGGCGAACATGGCCGAAAAAGAAGTTGCTCGTCTTCGGGCAGAGGTTGAGGCTAACCAAGCCGAAGAAGTGGTTGCGAGGGAGGTTGCTCGTGTGAGGGATGAGTGTGCGGCTAGGTCGCGTCGTGCAAATGAGCTTTCCGACCAAAGGATTCGTCGTGCTCGTCGTGCGGGCAAACGGGAGGTTGCCGAAGATATGAAGGCTCGTCGCGAGCGATTTGCAACCGGTTGTTTGGATGCGGAAGTTGTTCAACGAGCGCATGGTGATTATCGCGAATGTCGCGGGATCGTTAATGGGTTATTCCTAACTCAGAATGAAGGGTATTTGTTCACTAAGGAATTCTCCGTGCGGCGGGAAAACCTGAATCGGGAAAGAAATATGCAGTCCGAATTTTTCGATCTTAAGGCGCGCATGTGGGATCAATGGAATCCCATCGTGGTGTCGCCGGATTTGGTCGAAGTCGGTCCTGGGATTTCGGACGTGGATGGTGAAGTCGATCAGTCTGCGTTTGATGACTTCAATGTGTGATGTTTATTAGTTTTTCGATTTTGTTGTCGTTTTTCCGGGACTGGCTGTTGGTGGCTTTGAATCCCTACCGCTGGGCGGTGCGTATTCGAAAACTTTCTTAATAAAAATATTTTCTAAGTATGAAATTCGTGTTTTGTGTTTGATGTAGAGGTAAGAATACGAGTTGTCATCTCGTATCTAACCCTTTGGTGTAAATCGTCCGATTCGTTAACTCGGAGATTTTGATTTTCGCGAGTGTGTAGATGTGGGCGAAGAGACATGCCTTTAGGATCTCGATTCATGCCTTGAGACGTTAGCAACCAGTGTGCTGGGTTTAGGGCAAGACCTAGGTTTACTTTCGGCTTTCGTTTTGCCCGTTGCGATTTTAACCTGATTCCATACCGATTTAGAATCCGCGATAGGTTCTCGGCTTATACGATTCGTCTGGTTGGAACCAAGCATCTCACCGGGAACAATTTTAAGTTGCCCGGAAGTGCTGACCAAAAACTTGGATTTCTTTTATAGCGCGCTATTTTATCCTCGTCGGATGTATGCGGACCGATAGGTCGGTGCGTTTGTTTAGGACGGCTAGCGTGCTCGACGGGGCCAATCGCCGAGCGTTCGTGTTTTTATAGTCGCGGACGGACTTTGGATAAACATTTTTCTTTGAGAGTTTAGGCGACGTCTCGCCAGTTCTTTCCGAAAATATTTTGATATGCGAATTTTTATAAAAACGATTAAGTAGTTGTTACGGCGGAAGCGATTTTCCGGATTTGCGTTTTTTGATAGTAGTGGAGATATTCTAACTTTGTCTTTATATAAAAATTTCGAAAAAATTTTGGTTACAAAGCTAAAAGAAATTTTGTAAAAAATTTTGGAGTATACGAATACTCGTATACTCACCCACTCCCCTCCCCCCGTTTTGGAAGGGGGGATAGCTGAACTTGTCTTTAGGCGAGCTGCCTACGTATTCCTTTCGGAAATCAAGCCATCTCGTAGTTCTGATTGTTTGCGCGAGTGTGCTTACTCGGCTGTCGCAGATTTCTCGATCGCTTTAGTCGCGGGATCGATGTCTTTGTCCGGAATTGTCTCCTCCGGTCGGATGGAAGTGATGGGTGCGGAAACTTCTGGTTTCTCGGCAGTTGCTTGCTTTGGGTCGTCTCCTGCGGGCGGTGGCGTGACCTTTGCCCGTTTTGGTTTCACGATCGCGACCGCCAATTGCCCTAGCTTATGTTCGGCCAGGAAACAAGATCGCGATTGTCTTTGGCATCCCCAAATTACTGCGACTCCCGTAGGCGTCAGGAATTTGATGCCTAAGTGATACGTGGACAGAACCGTCTTCATGGAATTTATCCAAGGCGTGCCCATAATCACGTTGTAGATAGCCGGGAAATCGACTACCGTGAAATTAACGATTTTCGTCATTTCTTTTGCGGCGACCAGTAGTCGGATTGATCCCCGGGTCATTGATGTTTCGCCGGAGAAACTAGTCAATGGTTTTGGAATCGGCTCGACTTCCGAGAGATCGATCCCCATGCGTGCTAGCGTATTGCAGAAGATCACGTTGCAAGTACTCCCGGTATCGACCAAGACCCGAGCGACTTCTAAATCGCCGATTACTACGTCAATGACAAGAGGATCGGCGTGAGGTTGATCGATTCCGCTGGTTTCAGCGTCGCTGAATGAAATCACTCCTTTCGGAGGGTCATCCGTCGGCACCTTCCAACTCGAGCCGGTTTCTGCTTTGCGTTGGTAGGATTTTATAGACGAGACAGTATCGTTGTAGTATTGCGATTCGCCGATAATCATGTTGATTTTTTGGCGGTTAGCGTCGTTACCCTTCTCGTCTTGTCTTCGTCCACGCTTTTCGCCTGACTGGTTTCCATGAGGTGGAGTTTCCGCTCGCGCGTTTTTTTCGTTCTTCTGAAGGTGATCCGAATCGCGGATGAGATCTTTTACGCTAGATATCTCGGAAAGTTCTCTCGCGACCAACTTTGCGGCAAGTCTGGCACCGAGAACTTTGTAGTTCACGGTGGAATGCCCGCGGGTTTGGTGGAGGTCGCAGAAAGAATTCTCGTCGTAATTCGAATTTCTCGTCCACGTGTTTCCCGTGGTTCGCCCTTGCTCCGAACCGGAGTTGATGGCGTAGTTATGCGCCCCTTGGAGATCCTGTCCCTCGTGATGGACGAATTTGTCGTTACGAGAGTTCCTCTTTTTGTGCTTCTGCTCGGACAGGATTTTGGTCTCCTCTTCGATGGTTATGAAGTCAGTGGCCTTATGGAGCGCATCTTGAATCGTCCGCGGTTTCTCGAGAGTTATCCGTTTGCGGAACTTCGATTTATACCAGAGCGATTTCCTTAACGCGTCGATGGCGGCTTTGTCGCTGATTCCGCTGACCCTAGCCATGACGAGTTTGAATCTGCTCATAAAATCGCGGAGGGATTCGTCCTCCATCTGCACCAAACTCCAGAGGTCGGCGTCGGAGGTTTCCGGATTAATGAACATCGAGTACTGCTTCAGGAATTCCGAAGCCAGTTGACGGAAACTGATCGAATTTCGCCTAAGTTTGGCGAACCATTCGAGCGCGGCTCCTTCTAGGTTTTCGACGAAGAGGCGGCAGTAGCCTGCGTCTTTTTCGTGATCCTTGAGCTTGGCTCGTCCCATGGTAATCTGGAAAGCTTGCAGGTGCGCTTTGGGATCAGACGTCCTGTCGTAAGTCGGCACCTTACGCTTACCGGGATCGGGCAGTTTGATCTCGGTGATGCGGGCCGTGAAGGGCGTTTTCCGAGACTCGTACAGTAGCCGATCGATCTCGGGTGCAGCGCTGGTAGTGTGGTTAATCTGGGATTTCACCGCTTTTACCGCTGCGGCCGTTTTGGTGATGTATTCGCGGAGATCACGCATCTCGGTTAGACCGCCAGCAGTTTTCCGACCTTGTCGGCGTTTGCTGCCAGTGTTCGGAGACCGTTCCTCGGCTGTTTTTGCGTATCGGGCGAAGTTGAGTTCCCCTTCGTCTCCAGTATAAGAACGTTTGGGAGAAGACTCCGGCAGAGGACTTCGAGTCTTTCTTCTCCTAGGATGGACGTCAGCGTCTTCGTCAGTCGAATCGGCCTGGTCGCTCGTCTCCAGGTTAACCCGTTCGATGCCGTCACCCTCGGTCTCCTGTTTGTGAGTAGGAGGTTTTTCCGACTCGTTCAGCGTCGCGTCAGGATTGTCTTTTCCGGATTCTTTTTCTGGTAAGTTTCCCTGCTCGGTTCTGGGACGATCCGCAGGAGCGCCAAAGTCCCGTCTTCTTCCGCGGATCTTAGTAGTTCCGCGGGGGCGAATTGCTCGGGTTTTCGCGGTTAGGGTTTCCACCTGTTTCGCGAGCGAACCGATGAGCTTTTCCTGCTCTTCCGATTTTTTGTTAAACTTGGAAAGCATCTTCTCGAGGGTCTCGGCGTTAGCATTTGTAGTGTTGGCCACAGACGCTCCTTGTGGTGGTGTTGTTTCAAAGTTATCGTGTTCGTCGCGAGTTTTGTTGTCATCAGTTATCGTTTCTTCGTTGGACATGTTGCGGCTTCGGTGTAAGATAGATCCAACCCCCACCCCCTCCTTCTAGCGCCAAACTTTGGGAACCGAAATCCACCTACTGTCAAATAATCGTAAAAAAAGAAACTTCGGGAAAACCCTAAGTTTCCAGAGGAACCGGCTATCTGCAGAACCGCACAACGAATATTAAGAAAACGATGAACTTCTAAATTAAAACAAAAATAAACGAGATTGAAAGCAAGAAGGTTCTTATTCCGAATCTGCGTAAAAACTGGTACAAAAGAGAGGCCTAAGCTGCATGAGCCGTCGACAAAAATCCTTTGAAGTCTAAGATCGAAAACCCTAATTGAGACGCAGCTCGCTAACAGAAAAGGGAAATATTCCTAATTGCTAAATTTGGTGGTGAGAGCTCTGAATTTCGTATCCCTTGCTTCTGCCCTAGACCTCTTATTTATATACTCCTCGCCTTGGCCATCCGGTCTTTCCATTTCGCCCAGATTTGACTAAATCGGGAATTTTCCATTTTTCTCGATCCTTCCTTTTCTTCCGCGAAAATATTCTATTTTTCTTCAAGCCTTCTTTTCATCTTGAAACTTGACTTTTATTTTCCTCCTACAAGTAATCCGTCAAAACGTTATCGAATCTGCGGGATATATTCTGTTAAAATCGCGAGATGGGTTTTTATCGCGTCTTAGGCCCTTCCGAGCCGTTTTACAATAAATCCGTTTTCCAACTTTTTACGGGATCGTTTCCTGATCTGACGTCGTTTTTAGTAAATTCCTCGAGCTAATCGTAAGGTTTTACGATTTACTCGACTTTTTAATTAAAACGCGTTTTTTACGATTTACTCGACATTTTTATTAAAAACGCGTTTTTTGTGATTTCGACGAGAAATTTCGAATAAATCGTATGTTTTAGGCAACGTTCGGTGTTTCGTTAACCGTCGTCGTTTTATACGATTTCTTCAAGTTCTTTATCGAGAAAACAAAGTTTTACGGTTTTTATCATAAAACTCGAACGATAGGTCGGATCGAGATGGAACGGGAGATGTTTCGGCCGTGGTTCAGAATGCTCCCGTGTCGAAAGACGTAAGTTTCAAATCGGGAATACGGGAGAATGAGGCTCGGGACGTCCAGGAAGTTTCAAGTTCACCCATCGGCGAACTAAGCCGGGGCCGGCTTAGTTCGCCGATGGGCGAACTAGTTGAGCATCTCCTAGTTCGCCCATTGGCGAACTAAGCCGGGCCAGCTTAGCTCTCCAATGGGCGAACTAGTCGAGTGTCTCCTAGTTCGCGTTTTACGGCTGTTTCGGTTTTTTGCGGTTTTGTAAAACGATTCTCGAGTTTTATAAAACGATCTTCGAGTTTTATAAAACGATCTTCGAGTTTCATAAAACGATCTTCGAGTTTTATAAAACAATTCTCGAGTTTTATAAAACGATTCTCAAGTTTTATAAAACGATTCTCGAGTTTTATAAAACGATCTTCGGGTTTTATAAAACGGCTTCTCAAGTTTTATAAAACAATTCCTGGAGTTTTATAAAACGATCTTCGAGTTTTATAAAACGATCTTTGAGTTTTATCAAAACCACTTTTCGAGTTTTATAAAACGGCTTCTCGAGTTTTATAAAACGGCTTCTCGAGTTTTATAAAACGATTCTCGAGTTTTATAAAACGATCTTCGGGTTTTATAAAACGATCTTCAAGTTTTATAAAACGATTTCTCGAGTTTTATAAAACGATCTTCGAGTTTTATAAAACGATCTTCGAGTTTCATAAAACGATCTTCGAGTTTTATAAAACGATTGTCGAGTTTTATAAAACGATTGTCGAGTTTTATAAAACGATTTCTCGAGTTTTATAAAACGATTTCTCGAGTTTTATAAAACGATCTTTGAGTTTTATAAAACGGTCTGCGAGTTCTACAAATGAATTTGTGTTTTATAAAACGACTCCTCGGGTTTTATAAAACTATTCCTTTCGTATTTTTGCGGGGAGTTTTGGCTATTAATTCCGTCGTACCGATTTTGACCTCAACAATGAACTAGTTCAAAGCAATGCTCATAGGTAGTCTCTGATGTCGGGAACACAGTTCTTCAATGTTTTCTTAATATGCATGCTTCACACTCCAAATGATGAAATGACATATTAGGATTTATCAATTCAATAGCACGAGCATGAGGATGTCCCAATCTAGCATGCCAAGTAATACTATCAATCTTCTCAGAAGTACTACTCAAACACATAGAGTCAAAGGGTTTAGAGATCTTAGCCAATTGGAGCTGGTATAGATTATTCATGCTGTCTCCTCTACCAACGACCCTTCCAGTCTTCAAATCTTGGAACTCGACATCATCTGGCCCGAATACTACTTGGCAGCCAAGATCAATTGTTGCTTTCCTCACAGATAGCAGATTTGAAGCAAACTGTGGCATGTAGAAGGCATCTGGGTCCTTACCAAATAGTTGGAGCTTTCCAACTCCTTCTATTGGAATCCTATCACATTTAGCTATCATCACACCTCCAGTGGGTTTCCTTACATCACTCATTAAGCTTCTATCACTGATCATGTGATGACTTTCTCAAGAATAAATGAGAATGGGTTTGTTGGATGTGGATGCATTGGCAGGAGCACCTAGCCTCTGGGTCATAGCCAAAGCATACACATACTTGACAAACTTAACCCATTCCTCCTTTGTGACTCTCTCATCCGCTCCCTTGTTCTCTAGCTTCCTCATAATCCCACTGCCCTCTACAGATTCTCCCATGTACGCCGAGTAAGAACACTCCCCTCTCATCATTTGCTGTGTAGCCTTCATGATCATGTTCTTCTCCCAAACCTTTCTCATCATCAACCATCCCTAGGAAACCTTTCTCAACCTCCCTTTCTTACAGCTTGTACCTCCTTTCCATCTATCATGTTTCCTGTTAAGCTCCCACAAATCACAAGTGGTATTAACCAGCTCACATATCTCCTCCATAATAAAGCTAAAGATCACATATTGTTTCCTCCTTTTTCATATAGCATCTTGGATTTGCAGTGTGTGTTTTCACCACATCCAGCTCTGACCATACTGATCTCAGCCTTCCCACAAGTTGATATAGCTCATCCTCTCCTTGTATCAAGTCGTGGATCAACCCCTTGGCCTCATGAACTTTCAAACTCGCTGTCTGACCTTTCACAGCAGCTATCTCCTCTAAAGGTTCTTCCTTTACATGAATCTCCTCCAAAATTGCTGTCTGATCTTTCTCAGCAGCTAACTCCTCTAAAGGTTCTTCCTTTTCTATCTGGTCTTCCTCAGTAGCTCTCTCCTTTAAAGGTTCTTCCTTTACATGATACTCCAAATCCCACAGCTCTCCAAAGCTGTTATCATCCAAACTGGCCAAACCAAATTGTTTTCTCTCTCTTTCTTCTCTTCACTTCTTTATCTTGTCTTCTCCTCCATGCTTACCTCGTTTGAATCCACCAGAAACTCTCCAGACTCAAATCGATTTCAAGCACACCAAGAATACAAGGAACAAACCCAGATTTTGTAAACTATCCCAAGAACACTCAAGAACACTCTGATTTTATAAAAAACGAAATCACACTCACCCCCTTTTTGCCAACCTGGCTCTGATACCATAAAATCTTTTGTGTTTTTAGAGTATGATTCAAACAAGCAGAGATAATCAGTGTAAAAGTTTAGAGAGAATAAGAGATTTTAGTGAGAGAATAAGAGGAGAGACTCAAAACTCCATTAATTGTTAAATTAATGAGGTTTACAACATATTTAAGTGAGAGATACAATACATTTCGAAATCAATGGATAAGGGGCAGATCTAGAACGTGTGTAGTCAAAGAGAGCTATCCAAGAGCCGCAAATGGGAGTCTTCACATGCTTGATCCCTTTGGCATCTTTTATTAGATGCTGTCTACTTTACAGCCTATCTCCAGCCTCTCTAGCTATGAGGAAACCTTATCCAGACTGCTTAGTCTTCATCCAGACATCTCCTTGGGCGTGATCAACTCTCCAAAGGATGCAACGTAACTTCTCAAGCCTTTAACCCATTTACCACAGTAAAAAACAAAGTTACTGTGGTAAATCTCCAAAGTTACTGTCTGCTCCAAATCTCTTCCTCTCTCAATGTATCAACTCTCTATCCTCTCATCTCAACATTGTCATAGGTGCATGCGCAAAGGTCAATCCATCTTCTTGCTGAGATTGTTCCTCTTGAGCTCTCTCCTCATCTGTATGTTCTCCTTGCCAAGTTGAACCTCCAGTGTGATCAGCAAGCTCAGCCTCATCTCGAGTTGCATTCTGATCCAGCTCCTCATCTTCACTAGTCCACTCAGGTTCTCTTTCCTCGTCTTGTGCAAAGAGTTCATCTGGTCCAATGGTGGCCGCACCATCCCCTCCTCCTTTAAAAGGATTTGACCTCAAATCCAGCTCATCTGCAAAATAAGGGATCAAGTCAGAAACATTGAAAGTTGGACTAATGGTGTACTTACGTTGAAGATCAATCTGATAAGCATTATTGTTGATTCTTTTAAACACTTTGAATGGACCATCTGTCATGGGCATCAGCTGGACTTCCTCTCATTAGGAAACCTATCTTTCCTAAGGTGAATCCACATGAGGTCACCTGGTTCCAGCACCATTTCTTTCATTCCTTTGTTTTTCTTTCTTGCATAAATTATGGTGCGTTCCTCTATGTTCCTTTTGACCTGCTCATGCAAAGATCTGACAAACTCGGCCTTTTTCTTGCCATCAAGGTTAGTCTGTTCCTTTAAAGGCAAAGCAAACAAATCCAGGGGAGACAAAGGATTGAACCCATAGACATATTGAAAAGGTGTAAGCTTAGTAGCCGAATGGACTGATCTATTGTATGCAAACTCAACATGTGGTTAACAGTCTTCCCAAGTTCTAATAGTCTTTTTAATTATAGCTCGTAACAAAGTAGAAAATGTCCTATTGACAGTTTCAGTTTGACCATCAGTTTGGGGATGACATGTAGTTGAAACAGCAACCTTGTTCCTAGTTTTCCCCACAAGGTTTTCAAGAAATAGCAAAGGAACTTGGAGTCTCTATCAGAAACTATGGTCCTAGGCATTCCATGCAACCTAACAGCTTCTGTAAAGAATATATTAGCTACTAAAGATGCATCATCATTCTTATGACATGGTATGAAATGTTCCATTTTTGAGAACCTATCAACAACCACAAAAATTCTATCTCTACCTTTCCTTGTTCAAGGCAGTCCTTAAACAAAGTCCATAGAAATGTTTACCCATGGTTCAGTAGGGATGGGAAGAGGAGTGTACAAACCTGTGGCCTGAACGGTGGACTTAGCCTTCTTACACGTAACACACCTTGAGCATATTCTCTCCACTTCTTCCTTCATAGTAGGCCAATAGAAGTGTTCGTGCAAAGTAGACAATGTCTTCGCCACACCAAAGTGTCCCATCAGCCCTCCTCCATGAGCTTCCCTAACATAAAGTTCTCGCAAGGAACCACAAGGCACACACAAGCGGTTGTCATAGAGAAGGAAACCTTTCACTTGATAGAACTTACCGCTAGCATGTTTCTCAGTTTCCTTATAAACTTCCTGAAAAGTCTGGATCATTAGCATAGCTAGATTTAAGATGTTCAAAACCCAAAAGCTTAGTTTCCATGGAAGATAAGAGCGCATACCTTCTTGAGAGTGCATCAGCCACCACATTATCCTTACCTTGCTTGTACTGAATTACATAAGGGAATGTCTCAATGAACTCAACCCACTTAGCATGCCTCTTGTTCAATTTCAGTTGCCCTTTGAGATGCTTAAGAGACTCATGATCAGTGTGGATCACAAAATCATTAAGCCAAAGGTAGTGTTGCCAGGTCTGGAGTGCTCTCACCAGTGATTAGAGTTCCTTGTCATAGGTTGGATAGTTCACAGTGGCGCCTCCAACCTTCTCATTGAAGTAAGCTATAGGCCTTTTTTCCTGCATCAAAACAGCACCAATACCAACTCTAGAGGCATCACATTCAATGTCAAAATTTTTAAGAAAGTTTGGAAGTGAAAGTAAAGGAGCACTTGTTAACTTCTCTTTCAACACTTGAAACGCCTCCTCTTGAGCCTGTTGTTGGGGTCAAAATTGGTACGACGGAATGAATAGCCAAAACTCCCCGCAAAAGTACAAAAGGAATAGTTTTATAAAACCCGAGGAGTCATTTTATAAAACTCGAAGTCATTTATAAAACTCGCAGACCGTTTTATAAAACTCGAGAAGTAGTTTAATAAAACTCGAAGAATCGTTTTATAAAACTCGGGAATCGTTTTATAAAACTCAAGAATCGTTTTATAAAACTCGAGAAAGCCGTTTTATAAAACTCGAAGATCGTTTTATAAAACTCGAAGATCATTTTATAAAACTCGAGAAGCCGTTTTATAAAACTCGAGAAGCCGTTTTATAAAACTCGAAGATCGTTTTATAAAACTCAAAGATCATTTTATAAAACTCGAAGATCGTTTTATAAAACTCGAAGATCATTTTATAAAACTCGAGAAGCCGTTTTATGAAACTCGAAAAATCGTTTTATAAAACTCGAAGATCGTTTTATAAAACTCGAAGATTGTTTTATAAAACTTGAGAATCGTTTTACGAAACCGCAAAAAACCGAAACAGCCGTAAAACGTGAACTGGGAGGCCCTTGACTAGTTCGCCGGTGGGCGAACTAGTCCCGTCCCGACTAGTTCGCCCACGGGCGAACTAAGCCAGCCGGCTTAGTTCGCCGGTGGGCGAACTCTTAGTTCGCTGTTGGACGAACTAAAGACTTCCTGGACGTCCCGAGCCTTGATCTCCCGCATCCCCTATTCGAAACTTACGTCTTTCGACGCGGTCGCATTCTGAACCACGGCCGAAATGTCTCCCGTTCCATCTCGATCCGACCTATCGTTCTAGTTTTACGATAAAAACCGTAAAACTTCGATTTCTCGACAATGAAAACTCGAGGAAATCGTATAAACGGCAACGGTTAAACGAAACACTGAACATTGCCTAAAACTATACGATTTATTCGAGATTTCTCGTTGAAATCATAAAAAACGCGTATTTAATAAAAACGTCGAGTAAATCGTAAAAAACGCCTTTTTGATAAAAAAACATCGAGTAAATCGTAAAACCTTGCGATTAGTGCGAGAAATTTATTAAAAACGGCATTAGATTAGTAAACGATCCCGTACAAATTCGGAAAACGGATTTATAGCAGAACGGCCCGGAAGGTCCTAAAACGCGATAAAAACCCATCTCGCGATCATAACGGAATCTAACCCGAAGATACGATAACGTTTTGACGATGTACTCGCAGAAGGAAAATAAAAGTCAAGTTTGGAGATAAAAGGAAGTTTTGAAGAAAAATAGAAGATTTCCGCGGAAGAAAAGGAAGGATCGAGAAAAAATGGAAAATTCCCGATATAGTCAAATCTGGGCGAAATGGAAAGATTGAATGGCCAAGGCGAGGAGTATATAAATAAGAGGTCTAGGGCAGAAGCAAGGGACACGATTTCAGAGCTCTCACCACCAGAAATTAGCATTTAGGAATATTTCCGTTTTCTGTTAGCGAGCTGCGTCTCAATTAGGGTTTTTCGTTCTTAAGCTTTTCGGCTACTCTTTTTGTACCAGCTCTACGCAGATTCGGAATAAGAACCTCTTTGCTCTCATTTTGGTTTATTCTTTTAAAATTCTAAGTTTATCATTTTCTTAATCTTCGTTGTGCGGTTCTGCAGATAGCCGGTTCCTCTGGAAACTTAGGGTTTTCCCTAAGTTTCCTTATTTACGATTATTTGACAGTAGGTGGATTTCGGTTCCCACACCTGTCTCAGTGAGTGGGGATGCAATGGTACTGAAGTCTTTCACAAACCTTCTGTAGAAGCCAGCAAGTCCATGAAAGCTCCTGACCTCTCCAATGGATTTAGGTGTGGGCCACTCCTTAATAGCTTTTACCTTCTCCTCGTCCACCTGTATGCCCTGTGAAGTGACAACAAAACCTAAAAAGACAAGGTTATCTGTCCCAAAGAAGCATTTCTTACGGTTAGCATACAATTGTTCCTTCCTAAGTGCATCTAGGACCTGTCTCAAGTGCTCAACATGTTCGTGCAAGGTCTTACTATAAACCAAAATGTCATCAAAGTACACAACCACAAATCTGCCTATAAGAGCTCTCAAGACATGATTCATGAATCTCATGAATGTACTAGGTGCATTGGTAAGACTAAATGGCATCACCAACCATTCATACAATCCTAGTTTAGTTTTAAATGCAGTTTTCCATTCATCTCTTTCTTTCATCCTAATCTGATGGTAACCACTCTTTAAATCTATTTTAGAAAATATGCAAGACCCATGTAATTCATCTAGCATATCATCTAGCCTAGGAATAGGATGTCTGTACTTAACTGTGATCTGGTTGATGGCTCTACAATCCAACACACATGCGCCAGCTCCCATCCTTCTTTGGCACCACTAAAACAGGTACAACACAAGGACTCATGCTTTCCCTGATGTTTCCTTTCTCCAGGAGATCACCAAATTGTTTCTGGAGCTCCTTGGTCTCAATAGGATTGGTCCTGTATGCTGGCTGGATAGGAAGAGCAGCTCCAGGCACAAAGTCAATTTGGTGTTCTATGCCCCTGATAGGTGGCAGACCAGTCGGATTGACATCTGAGAAGACATCCTTATATTCCTGCGAAAGAAGCTCAATCTCCTCTGGAATGATTGTCTCATGATTAGCAACTGTGGTTAGTACCTCTTTGTACAACACAAGGATCATAGATTGATGAGAAACCAATGCAGTCTTAACTTCTTAGAAGAAGCAAACAAGTTGACGGTACTTACCTTGGCCGTGTCCTCCTCGGAACTTGAGGTAGACGTGGCTTTAGTTTCCTCCCTTATCTTCTTTAGATGCAGTTGATCTTGATGTACCTCTTGAGGAGTCAAAGGTACCAATGTGATTTGCTTGCCCTGGTGAATGAAAGTTTGCAGGTTGGTGTAACCATTGTGTATGACCTTCTTATCATACTGCCATGGACGCCTCAAAAGAATGTGGCTTGCATCCGTAGGAAGTACATCACAAGTGATTTCATCTTGGTACTTGCCAATAGAAACATGAACCTTGACTTGTTTAGTGACCAGTATCTCTCCTTCGTCATTAAGCCACTGCAAATGGTAAGACTTTGGACGTGGTGTGACTGCTAAGCCAAGCTTCTCAACTAAGGATTTAATATTTTAGAAAGAAGAGATTGTATGAGAGATTTGGGTGAGAATGAGAGAATCTAATGTAAAATCATGATGAACATCAGAGAGAAAATGAGACTTAAGTTCTGTGTATATTTAGATAGCTTGCTCGTTACAAATTATATAGAGGAGAAGGAGAACAAGATAAGGTAGACTAAAGTAGAAGCATGTGAAGTCAGCTTGACCGAGAAGCGTCTGATTTGAAATACACGGACCACATGGCTCACACGCTTGATGCCAAGAGCGTCTAGGTAGATGCTCTTGTACTTTACAGCTAGCACCAGCTCCCTTTCTTGACCGCGCCTTATCCTTTAACGGATACAATCTCAAACCTTCTACTTCTCTTAGAGTTTCTTCTCCCATGCTCCTTTATGTCCCAAAACCTTGACTCTCAAGTTACCATCTCCTTGACCTCATTGTATGGATACTCCATCCGTACAACTCTCACCATATATTTGCATAAGCTCCATTTCATTCACAAACAACACACAGCCATCTCTAAAATACTTTTCCTCTTTACCAACTACTCAGCTTAACACTCCCCCTCAAGCTTGACCATGTGGAACAAGTCAAGCTTGGAATGCCATGTGATCTTCCTCATTAAAAACCTCACCAAAGTAAACCCATTTATTCTTTTGTTTTCTTTTGGATAAACCTTTGATGAGGAAAAGAGTAAAGACCAACAGGGCGAGGAGAGTTGTTTATTCGTTTGGGGTTAGAACAATAAGACCCAACCTAACATGAATTGACTCCATAACCTTCTGTCTTGCAGCCTTAGTGAAGACATCAGCTAACTGGTCCTCACTTCTTGTGTAACAAGGTAAGATCACTCCAAGACAATTCATCTGTCTTACCTTGTGTTGGAGGCAATGTGAATTGCTGCTTGGTTATCACAATGCATGGTCATTGGTGTAGCTTGATCAATCTCTAAGTGCTTCAGGATTCCCTTGATTCATACCAACTCATTTGTAAGCTTCAGCATTGCTCTATACTCGGCCTCAGCACTTGAACATGAAATCACCTTCTGCTTCTTGCTCTTCTAAGTCACAAGGTTTCCTCCAATAAACATGCAATACCCTGTGGTTAATCTTCCATCTGATCTATCACCAGCCCAATCCGCATCACAGTATCCAACAACTTCAGTACTACCATTGCAACCCATCCAAACTCCTAAGCCTCTTGTTCCATTGAGATAGCTTAGTATCCGAACCACCATACTCCAATGTTGTTGCTTTGGAGCTTGCATATTTTGGCTTTACCTGATTCACAGCAAAACATATATCAGGTCTAGTGATAGTCAAATAGATTAGCTTACCAACAAGTTTTCTATAGAGCTTAGGATCTTCAAACGATGGACTGTCATCTATCTCCCCGTCTCTTGGTATCTTTTATCCGTCCTCCATTGGCATCTTTCCTTTCTTGCCATCAAGCTTACCTGCATCTTTAAAAAGATCAAGTGTATATTTCCTTTGAGAAATGAATAATCCTTCTTTGGACCTGCAAAACTCTATTCCAAGAAAGTCTTTCATTTCTCCTAAGTCCTTTATCTCAAAAACAGATTTTAGAAAGTCCTTGGTTTCTCTAATACCACTCTTATCACTTCATGTGATGATAATATCATCTACATAAACGAGCAGAACAATGATACCTGAGGGAGTTTTGAGAGTAAAGAGAGTATGGTCGAGTTCAGACTTTACAAAACCTCGGCCATTGAGAGTGGTGCTGAGCTTGTGGTACCATGCTCTTGGAGACTGATTCAATCCATATATAGCCTTCTTTAACCTCAGAACATTCCCTGGCTTCACAAGCTTCTCAAGCCTTGGAGGAGGAGGCATATAGACCTCATCTTCAAGATCCCCTTTAAGGAAAACCTTGCGATTAGCTCGAGGAATTTATTAAAAACAGCATCAGATTTGGAAACGATCCCGTACAAAGTCGGAAAACGGATTTATCGCAGAACGGCCCAGAAGGTCCTAAAACGCGATAAAAACCCATCTCGCGATCTTAATGGAATCTAACCCGAAGATACGATAACGTTTTGACGGTTTACTCGCAGAACGAAAATAAAAGTCAAGTTTGAGGATAAAAGGAAGGTTTGAAGAAAAATAGAAGATTTCCGCAGAAGAAAAGGAAGGATCGAGAAAAATGGAAAATTCCCGATATAGTCAAATCTGGGCGAAATGGAAAGACCGAATGGCCAAGGCGAGGAGTATATAAATAAGAGGTCTAGGGCAGAAGCAAGGGACACGATTTCAGAGCTCTCACCACCAGAAATTAGCATTTAGGAATATTTCCGTTTTCTGTTAGCGAGCTGCGTCTCAATTAGGGTTTTTCGTTCCTAAGCTTTTCGGCAACTCTTTTTGTACCAGTTCTACGCAGATTCGGAATAAGAACCTCTTTGCTCTCAATTTCGTTTATTCTTTTAAAGTTCTAAGTTTATCGTTTTCTTAATCTTCGTTGTGCGGTTCTGCAGATAGCCGGTTCCTCTGGAAACTTATGGTTTTCCCGAAGTTTCCTTATTTACGATTATTTGACAGTAGGTGGATTTAAGTTCCCACAGTTTGGCGCTAGAAGGAGGGGGGGTCGGATCTATCTTACACCGAAGCCGCAACATGTCCAACGAAGAAACGATGACTGGTGACAACCAAACTCGCAACGAACGCGATAACGTTGAAACAACACCACCACAAGGTGCGTCTACGGCCAACACTACAAACGCTAACGCCGAGACCCTCGAGAAGATGCTTTCCGAGTTTAACAAAAATCGGAAGAGCAGGAAAAGCTCATTGGTTCGCTCGCGAAACGGGTAGAAACCCTAACCGCGAAAACCCGAGCAATTCGGCCCGCGGAACTACTAAGATCCGAGGAAGGAGGAACGACTTTGGCACTCCTACGAATCGTCCCAGAACCGAGCAGGGTAACTTACCGGAAAAGGATTCCGGAAAACACAATCCTGACGCGACGCTGAACGAATCGGAGAAACCTCCTACTCACGAACAGGAGACCGAGGGCGACGGCATCGAAAGGGTTAACCTGGAGACAAGCGACAAGGCCGATTCATCGGACGAAGACGCTGACGTCCATCCTAGAAGAAGAAAGACTCGAAGTCCTCTGCCGGAGTCTTCTACCGAACGTTCTTTTACTGGAGACGGGGGGGAACTCGACTTCGCGCAATACGCAAAAACCGCCAAGGAGCGATCTCCGGTCACTCGCAGCAAACGCCGACAAGGTCGGAAAACTGCTAGCGGTCTGACCGAGATTCGCGATCTCCGCGAATATATCACCAAAACGGCCGCAGAGGTAAAAGCGGTGAAATCTCAGATTCACCACGCTACCAGCGCCGCACCTGAAATCGATAGGCTACTGTACGAATCTCGGAAGACGCCCTTCACGGCCCGCATCACCGAGATCAAACTGGCCGATCCTGGAAAACTTAAGGTGCCGACTTACGACGGGACGTCCAATCCCAAAGCGCACCTACAAGCATTCCAGATCACCATGGGACGAGCCAAGCTCAAGGATCACGAAAAAGACGCAGACTACTGAAGGAGCCGCGCTCGAATGGTTCGCCAAACTTAGGCGAAATTCGATCGGAAATTTCCGTCGACTGGCTTCGGAATTCCTGAAGCAGTACTCGATGTTCATTAACCCGGAAACCTCCGACACCAACCTCTGGAGCTTGGTGCAGAAGGAGGACGAATCTCTCTGCGATTTGATGAGTAGGTTCAAACTCGTCATGGCTAGGGTTAGGGGGATTAGCGACAAAGCCGCAATCGACGCGTTAAGGAAATCGCTTGGGTATAAATCGAAATTCCGCAAGTGGATTACTCTCGAGAAACAGAGGACGATCCAGGATGCGCTCCATAAAGCCACTGACTTCATAACCATCGAAGAAGAGATTAAAATCCTGTCCGAGAAGCACAGGCCGACGAAAACATCCGCGAAGGATAACGCGTCCGAGCAGAAGCAGAAAAAGAGGAACTCTCGTAACGACAAATTCGTCCATCACGAGGGACATGATCTCCAAGGGGCGCATAACTACGCCATCAACTCTGTTTCGGAGCAAGGGCGAACTACGGGTAACACGTGGACGAGAAATTAAAATTACGATGAGAATTCTTTCTGCGACCTCCACCAAACCCGCGGGCATTCCACCGTGAACTGCAAAGTTCTCGGCGCCAGACTTGCCGCAAAATTGGTCGCGGGAGAACTTTCAGAGATATCCAGTGTCAAGGATCTCATCCGCGATTCGGATCGCCTTCCGAAGAACGGCAGGAACGCGCGAGCAGAAACTCCGCCTCAGGGAAACCAGTCAGACCAAAAACGCGGACGAAGACAAGACGAGAAGGGTAACGACGCTAACCGCCGAAAAATCAACATGATTATCGACGAATCGCAATATTACAACGACACCGTCTCGTCTATAAAATCCTACCAACGCAAAGCCGAAACCGGCTCGAGTTGGAAGGTGCCGACGGATGACTCTCCGAAAGGAGTGATCTCATTCGACGACGCTGAAACCGGCGGAATCGTCACGCTGATCCTCTCGTCATCGACTTAGTAATAAGCGATTTAGAAGTCGCTCGGATCTTTGTCGATACCAGAGTACTCTCAACGTGATCTTCCGCAACACGCTAGCACGCATGGGAATCGATCTCTCGAAAGTCGAGCCGATTCCAAAACCGCTGACTAGTTTCTCCGGCGAGACGTCAATGACCCTGGATCAATCCGATTACCAGTCGCCACAAAAGAAGTGACGAAAATCGTTAACTTCGCGGTACTCGATTTCCCGGCTATTTACAATGTAATCATGGGCACGCCTTGGATAAATTCGATGAAGGCGGTTTTGTCCACGTATCACTTAGGCATCAAATTCCTGACGCCTACGGGAGTCGCAGTAATTTGGGGATACCAAAGACAATCGCGATCTTGCTTCCTAGCCGAACATAAGCTGAGGCAATTGGCGGTAGCAATCGTGAAACCAAAACGGGCAAAGGTCACACCACCGCCCGCAGAAGACGACCCAAAGCAAGCAACGGCCGAGAAACCAGAAGTTTCCGCACCCATAGCTTCCATTCGACCGGAGGAGACAATCCCGGACAAAGACATCGATCCCGCAACTGAAGCGATTGAGAAGTCTGCGACAGCCGAGTAAGCACACTCGCGCAAACAATCAGAACTACGAGATGGCTTGATTTCCGAAAGGAATACGTAGGCAGCTCGCCTAAAGACGAGTTCAGCTCTCCCCCCTTCCAAAACGGGGGGGGGGGGGAGTGGGTGAGTATACGAGTTTTCGTATACTCCCAAAAATTTTTACAAAATTTCTTTTAGCTTTGTAATCGAAAGAATTTCAAAATTTTTAATAAAGACAAAGTTAGAATATCTCCGCTACTATCAAAAAACGCAAATACGGAAAATCGCTTCCGCAGTAACAACTATTTAATCGTCTTTCTAAAAACTCGCATACCAAAATATTTTCGGAAAGAACTGGCGAGACGTCGCTTAAACTCTCAAAGAAAAATATTTCCCCAAGTCCGTCCGCGACTATAAAAACACGAACGCTCGGCGATTGGCCCCGTCGAGCACGCTAGCCGTCCTAAACAAACGCACTGACCTATCGGTCCGCATACATCCGACGAGGATAAAATAGCGCGCTATAAAAGAAATCCAAATTGTTCCCGGTGAGATGCTCGAGTCCAACCATACGAATCGTATAAGCCGAGAACCTATCGCGGATTCTAAATCGGTATGGAGCCAGGTTAAAATCACAACGGGCAAAACAAAAGCCAACTAGTCATCGCACAGCCCCAATCCGAAAGTAATCCTAGGTCTTGCCCTAAACCCAGCACACTGGTCGCTAACGTCTCAAGGTATGAATCGAGATCCTAAAGACATGTCTCTTCGCCCACATCTAAACACTCGCGAAAATAGAGATCTCCCGAGCTAACGAATCGGATGATCTACACCTAAGAGTTAGGTACGAGATGACAACTCGTATTCTTCCCTCTACATCTAACATAAAAAAAAAACTAATTTCATACTTAGAAAATGTTTTATTAAAAGCATTCGAATACACACCGCCCAGCGGTAGGGATTCAAAGCCACCAACGGCCAGTCCCGAAATAACAACGACATAATTAAAAAAAAAAGCTAAAAACATCACATGTCAAAGTCATCAAACCCAAGTTGATCAACTTCACCATCTACATCCGAAAACAACAACAAAATAAAAAAACTAAGAACATCACACATTGAAGTCATCAAACGCAGACTGATCGACTTCACCATCCACGTCCGAGATCCCAGGTCCAACTTTGACGGAATCAGTCGACACCACAATAGGTAGCCACTGATCCCACATATGCTTCCCAGGATTGGCGGATTCATTCTTCTTCTTCTCTCTCTTAGCTAGACGCGTCTTCTGCTTCGTAATCGCAGCCTCATACGAATAGTACGATTCCTGGGTAAGATGCAAACCCCCAACTACGCCCCGACACTCGCGGAAATCGCCATTCGCTCTTTGCGTATCTTTGAATTCTGCATAAAGAGGCACGAACCGCTCGCACCGAGCCATCAACTCCGCAGCAACTTCTCTTTTGCCTGCCCTACGAGCGCGGCGAGCCATCGTGTCAGAAAGTTCTAGGCTTCAACGAGATTCAGCTTCATACTCTTCCCTCACACGAGCGGCCTCAGTTGCAGCCAAACCTGGGCACGAGAGAAACTGGCATCGATCTCCCCTCTGATACGAACAGCCTCCACCTCTGCTGCTGCAACCCTAGATTCGGCCCTGCGAAGTTCCGCACTATTCGCGCTCACCGCTTCGCTCATAAAGCGAAGACCCTACAAAACAGAACAAACATCCTTCATAAAAACATATATACATAATAATAAAGAATAAACATATAAACATATATACATATATACATCCTTGTTGAAAAGGCTCGACGCTTTCGCAAACGGTGTGTCAGCTGGTCCTCGGTATGACGTCTCGGCCGGATCAAATTCGGAGGGCGAAAAGTCGATAAGATCTTCGATATTGATATCTTCGTCAGATGCCCGACCGCGATCGATCGGAACTTCTCTATCCTGCGGAGATCTAGACCTTTCCCTCTCCTCCGCATAATCGCCCGCCTTAAAATCAGCATGACCGTCACGAGAAAAACCAGAGAAATAATAGGCGACGGCACGACGGATCCTTCTCGGAGAAAAATACCCCCAATGAAGTGGGCCACCACGTAGAAGATTCATAACCTCCAGAAAATCCTCAAGCATTGGCATCGGGAGGGCAGGCACTGCTAAACAAACGAAAAAGTTAAAACCTATATCTATATGGATATGGGTATCACGACAATGGAATACCGTTTGTCGCCCATGCAGCCCTAATCAAAGGAATACAACTCTCTCCCACCGATGCTCTGTCGATTTTGACATAAAAGAATCGGTAAATCCAATCGTGATCATTCGAGGCAAGCCCGCGAATAACGGTCATGTCCCGCCAGGGGGCTAAGTAAAAACCGTCCTTTCTTCCCTTGAATGTTAACATAGACGAAAGATAATCCGCGTCAAGGGACATTCCGCGTTCGTATCCCAACACCAGAATCCCGACAAGGTGCTGTAAGCCACTAGGGCGTAGTTGGCCGAATGGTACTCCAAACCTATCGAAGAATTCGAAAATGGCTCGAGGAATAGGGAACCATAGCTGGCAGGTCAACAGAAAGGCTTCGTAGCACGTAAAATAACACGGAGGCGGATCCTCGGCACCCTGACCCTGGACAGGGATGCGAAACTGAACCGACTCAGGGATCGCATAGATATTTCTCAATACCTGAGAGAACCAACAGTGTTCGTGCTCATGCCAACTGTTTTCTTCCGAGGTTTATCTTTCTTCGGAACCCAGAAATTCGAAGGCGGTACCTCCGCGGCGCTCACGGCTAAATAGTAGTCTGCAAACTCTTCCTTGGTCGTAAAGAAACGTTGAAAGACCGGCTCGGGGAGAGGACAGCCGCTGGAAACATCAAGGTCGCTCGGATCAAATATTGATGCATGAGCATAATCTGAAACTTTCCATCCGGAAGACATATTGAATAGTCGAAAGAAAAAGGATCCAAAGGAAAAGGTAGAGAGAAACCTTCCTAAAGCTTAAGCAAGTTATGGAAGAGTGAGTGAAAAACTTGAAAAACTCACTCCATATACTTATAGGAAAGAATTTTACTATTCATCCTTGGACTTTTGGCTATTAAATTTCCGCCTAATTCTACAAAACTCGCCAAACAAGCTCAATCCACTCGCAAGAACCTCACGATTCTTACGAGCTGGGGGGCTAACTGTTGGGGTCAAAATCGGTACGACGGAATCAATAGCCAAAACTCCCCGCAAAAGTACAAAAGGAATAGTTTTATAAAACCCGAGGAGTCGTTTTATAAAACACTAAGTCATTTATAAAACTCGCAGACCGTTTTATAATACTCGAGAAGTAGTTTAATAAAACTCGAAGAATCGTTTTATAAAACTCGGGAATCGTTTTATAAAACTCGAGAATCGTTTTATAAAACTCGAGAAAGCCGTTTTATAAAACTCGAAGATCGTTTTATAAAACTCGAAGATCATTTTATAAAACTCGACAAGCCGTTTTATGAAACTCGAAGATCGTTTTATAAAACTCGAAGATCGTTTTATAAAACTCGAAGATCGTTTTCTAAAACTTAAAGATCATTTTATAAAACTTGAGAAGCCGTTTTATAAAACTCAAAGATCGTTTTATAAAACTCGAAAGATCGTTTTATAAATCTCAGAGATAGTTTTATAAAACTCGAAGATCATTTTATAAAACTCTAGAATCGTTTTACGAAACCGCAAAAACCGAAACAGCCGTAAAACGCGAACTAGGAGGCCCTTGACTAGTTCGCCCACCGGCGAACTAGTCCCGTCCCGACTAGTTCACCCACGGGCGAACTAAGCCAGCCGGCTTAGTTCGCCGTTGGACGAACTAAAGACTTCCTGGACGTCCCCAGCCTCGATCTCCCGCATCCCCGATTCGAAACTTACGTCTTTCGACGCGGTCGCATTCTGAACCACGGCCGAAACGTCTCCCATTCCATCTTGATCCGACCTATCGTTCGAGTTTTACGATAAAAACCGTAAAACTTCGCTTTCTCGACAAAGAACTCGAGGAAATCGTATAAAACCGCAACGGTTAAACGAAACACCGAACATTGCCTAAAACTATACGATTTATTCGAGATTTCTCGTTGAAATCATAAAAACGCGTTTTTAATAAAAACGTCGAGTAAATCGTAAAAAACGTGTTTTTAATAAAAACGTCGAGTAAATCGTAAAAAACGTGTTTTTAATAAAAACGTCGAGTAAATCGTAAAACCTTGCGATTAGCTAGAGGAATTTATTAAAAATGGCATCAGATTAGAAAACGATCCCGTACAAAGTCAGAAAACGGATTTATCGCAGAACGGCCCGGAAGGTCCTAAAACGCGATAAAAACCCATCTCGCGATCTTAACGGAATCTAACCCGAAGATACGATAACGTTTTGACGGTTTACTCGCAGAAGGAAAATAAAAGTCAAGTTTGAAGATAAAAGGAAGGTTTGAAGAAAAATAGAAGATTTCCGCGGAAGAAAAGGAAGGATCGAGAAAAATGGAAAATTTCCGATATAGTCAAATCTGGGCGAAATGGAAAGACCGAATGGCCAAGGAGAGGAGTATATAAATAAGAGGTCTAGGGCAGAAGCAAGGGACACGATTTCAGAGCTCTCACCACCAGAAATTAGCATTTAGGAATATTTCTGTTTTTTGTTAGCGAGCTGCGTCTCAATTAGGGTTTATCAATCTTAAGCTTTTCGGCTACTCTTTTTGTACCAGTTCTACGCAGATTCGGAATAAGAACCTCTTTGCTCTCAATTTCGTTTATTCTTTTAAAATTCTAAGTTTATCGTTTTCTTAATCTTCGTTGTGCGGTTCTGCAGATAGTCGGTTCCTCTGGAAACTTAGGGTTTTCCCGAAGTTTCCTTATTTACGATTATTTGACAGTAGGTGGATTTCGGTTCCCACACCTGTCCCCAAGAGAATCCCACACTCTTATTTATTACCTCAGTGAGTGGGGCTGCAATGGTACTGAAGTCTTTCACAAACCTCTCCAATGGATTTAGGTGTGGGCCACTCCTTAATAGCTTTCACCTTCTCCTCTTCCACCTGTATGCCCTGTGAAGTGACAACAAAACCTAAAAAGACAAGGTTATCTGTCCCAAAGGAGCATTTCTTACGGTTAGCATACAATTGTTCCTTCCTAAGTGCATCTAGGACCTGTCTCAAGTGCTCAACATGTTCGTGCAAGGTCTTACTATAAACCAAAATGTCATCAAAGTACACAACCACAAATCTGCCTATAAGAGCTCTCAAGACATGATTCATGAATCTCATGAATGTACTAGGTGCATTGGTAAGACTAAA
>CAKOAT010213377.1:40071-56181 GCA_932364175.1 Eruca vesicaria subsp. sativa | reverse complement strand
TCACTTAGAATTTTACAAACCTTTTGCTTATGACGTTAGTCAGGTTCAAGATGGCAAAAGTAAACTATGTAAGCTAAAGTTACTTAGGTCGTAACGAAAACATTCTCCCACTCACAATTGAATCTTAAATTTTAAACAGCAACTAAACCACTTAAGAACCATGTCCAAACACTCCAAAGTTCAAAATCAACACACAACAGCATAATCAAATACATAAATTCCACGTCAGCAATCTGCTGATTATTATCAACATAACTAGAGAGTCTTCCACATTAATGAAACTCGCTTTGATCGATTCAAACAAACCCGTTACCATTACCATTACCATGACCATGACCATTACCATGACCATGGCCATGACCATGACCATTGCCATTACTGAGCTTGTTTCCATCTTCCTCCTCCATAACTAAAAACTCTTTGCTCTTCTCTAACTTCTCCATAACATGAGCTTCAAGAGTAATCTCCACATCAATGCTCACACCACCAGCTTTCCCGGGGTACAAATACATCATCCCATTAAACCGGTTATTCGAACCGCTCCTAACCGTTTCCGGTTTACCCCACCCAAAATCCACCTCATAAACCCTAAACCTCGGCGAGCTCCCAACCGCCACGCAGTTCACTCCCGCGTCTTTAAACTGAAATATCTTCGGAGACTTCTCCCACTCCTCGTTACGCGCGTCCACCACACGCGCGTCGTGCGCCACGATGGCTTTCTGCACCACCGAAGCTCCGAACTCCGGCCCGTGCGCCGCCAGCAGCCCCGCCGCCGTCCCCGTGAAGACGGCCTGGATCATGTTCCCGAAGTACTCCTCGGGCATGGGAGGGTCAACGCGTTTGCGACAGTCAGCGAAGACAGTGAAGACAGTTATGTCTTCGGGTTTAAGCCCACGCGCGAGTGTGACGTGGCGCCAGATGTGTGATGTGAGGGACTGGAAAGTGGAGAAGGGTTTTGAGCCGACGGTTGAGTTGACTCTTGACTTGATCGTGTGGATGGCTGAGTCTGAGAACTTGAAGACTTTTTCTACAAGTTGCGGCGGTTCCGACGTGGCGTCGCCGTTGGAAGGCGCGTTAGGGTCCTTTGGGGAAGCGAGGTCGAGTTTCACGCGCGTGTCACGCGCCTTGGCTCGGTCGAGGAATGGTGGGGTTGAGATGGTTTGGGATCCACGGCAGATCTCGGCCCATGAGCTCATGAAGTGCCATGTGGCTGTTCCGTCGAGGATTGCGTGGTTGAATGCTAGGCCCATTGCAAGCCCATCTTTAAGCTTGGTCAACTGTTGCAAAACAAAACAAAATTAAAGAATCAAAAAGAATGCATAATGGCTACTCCAACGACCACAGCTGTTTTCAATAGCCTTAAATTTATTTTTGTTGGACGATAGTCTCGAGACCAGAAAATAAGCAACAGAAACAATGACTACTCCAACGACCACATCTGTTTTCAAAGGGACATTACATTAAGTGCACATTAAATGCCGTATAGAATTTGAAAATACGTATACGTATGAATACGATGTTAAGGTTGATTGACATGCATTGGTCTAAAGCGGATGATGCAGCTATTTTCTTTTTTTAACAACTATTTTATTTAAAGAAACTGTTAAATTACAATAAGAGTACTTGTTTATGTTTCATGCACCTATATTTATGTTTAGATTTGATTAATAACGGCGATTAATTATGTGTACTAATATTTGCTTGAGTACTTGTTAATGTTTCATGCACCTATATTTATGTTTAGATTTGATTAATAACGACGATTAAAGTATGTGTACTAATATTTGATTGAGTACTTGTTTTGTCGTACATGACTTTCTTGCATGCCTATATACTAGTTAGTAGTTACCATCCATAAAAGTGTTACGGGTCAGTCATTTAATGTTGCATATAATTGCTGTGCTACTTAATTTTCTCATAGACGTTGAAATGCATTTTCAACCGAATTTCATGAACTGCAAATTCTGACTTATTATTGAATTAACTTCATGGAGATGAACACATACTAATTATACAAACAAAATATAAACATTGAGATTTATTTGGCTTTTGATATATAAATATATATATTAAAAATAAAAAGTTATGTCAAAATCAAGAATTTGTGTTTCTTTCATATGTGCATGTCAAGGTGGGGTACGTAATGCCATTACTTTCCTAATCTTTGAAAATAATTAATGTCAACATTTTCTGATGGGTTTGCTGGAAACATGCACAGTCACTTATATGTACTAATTCGTTAATCAGTTTTGTTTTTCTTTGGAGCTTAAAGACATTTGAATCAAATGTATAAATATCGGTCTATCAGTTTTGTACGTAACGTGATGTTTGTCTTTAAATGGTCATTTTATTCAAGTATTTTCCTTTCTCATTTTTTATGGTCGCTTGTGAAAACTATACACAAACCAACGTTATTAGCTAAAAATCAATGTACTATATAACACACATCAAAGTTCAACAATCATAACCACATAGAGATTGTTAATATTATCAAATATTTAGGAAATAATTCAGATTTGTTCAAGACTATCTCCCACTCAACCCTTATTTCCTCCTCAATATTTTCCTCTAAAATAAATTTATTATATTTTAAAGGAAAATATTGAGGAGAAAATAGAGTTGTATTGGAGATGATCCAACTAATTCAGTTTTATTTCACATTATATTGTATTGGAGATTTGTATATCTAATTCCATTTTATTTCACGTGTACGAAGAAACAAGATAAATGACAAAAATACTTGCATGTGGAAATAGAATAATGCGTATAAATTAAATAATTACCTGGACAGCAAGGAGAGGCCTGCCAAGTCCTTCTAAGTTCAAGATCCCATTGTACGGAACCAACTCCTTGAACTGAGCCGTCCCGTCCTCAGCCGTGAGATCATCAACGCTGACGTCAGCAGCATCAGCAACCGTGAACTCCACGCCGTTGATCTCTCCATCGTCAGCATCGTACTCAACCCGGAAGACCCCTTCCTCGTCCTTGGCCAGCTTACCGGCAAGCTGATAGAAGTCTTCAAGAACCGAACCCAAACCATCCTTGAGCTTGTCCACGACATTGTTTTGGAAAGTGGGTCCCTCGAGATCTAGAAGGTTCTCGAACTTGTAGAGCAGGAACTTCTGGTTGTAGTAGAAAGCTAGGTAAGGAAGATCAAATGTGGTGAGATGGAATTGTTTCTTCCCTAGTATTGGCTTGTTTGGTTGCACATGGGTTTTGCTAGTTATCTTTATCTTCATGGTGAAAAGAGATATTACTTAGCCTTTTTTGATCAGTGTACTACTTGTGAGATTATAGTGTGGTGTAGGGTGGTGCATGAAGTAAGAACTAAAAACTGTTTTTTATAGAGACGTGCAGTGTGTAGTTGGGTTAGGCATTTAAGGTTTCATGAAAGTAGTTGCGATTCAATTAATGACTCAATTAAACTCCCTCTCTTTAAATTTCTTTGCTCGAATTGTTTAGTTAGGGATTAGGGTTTAGGTAGATAAAATATATACAAAAATAAAATAATTTAATTATGCTATATTACAACAGTATACTGTAGGACACTATAAACGCCGATAAAGAGACCAAAGCAAATGGTACTATTACTATTAGTCTATTAGTATGGATCGAACCTGGATTTACAAATTAAGATCCAAGTAATGGTTGGATTACTTTAATTAAAACACCTAAACTTTGTTTTGCGGTTGATTATTTTATCTGAACTTTACACTTGTCAATTACTTTACTGTGTCTATAGGACCCTACTTCCCCATATTTAATTAGTAGGTTAGTGGACCTGTGGAAGTTGGACATCGACTTCTCCGGCTAATTAAATCTCTTATATGGTTTGTAATTATTGTACAAAATTACCCTAATCAAGGGTGTCTGGTTTTAAAACAAGACAATAACATTCGACAGACAAACTATAAAACAAAGAAGATAATAATAACAAGTTTAAGGGTTAAAAAAGAAGTCTGAAGTGTTATGTATTTTTTTTGCTAACCATAATTTCGAAGTTACTAATCTTTAATGTGCATAGCCAAATCAATATCTAGTTTGCTGTTCCTCTTCACCATACAGCAAAACTGATTATAGTGACTAGATGGCGATGATGATAGAGATGTGTGTGGAGTAAACATACATCAACATTCCATTTTTTTTGCATTGTATTAACATAATAATTAAACCGCTAACCATCTAAATTTTCAAGTCGTTACAATCGACATAAACAAACATAAGATAGAACATGGAACCGATCACCAGTTGAAACTAATTGCCTCAAAGTAAAGGTTTTTAGCTAAACCAGATGAACATATCCTTGCCACATCATGCCTCATATTTTTTGGTCCACACACCATGACCCCAACGTCTTTAGAACCTTTTGCATCTAGTAGAATTTCTATAAAACGATAACGATCAAGTATCAGATTCATGTAATGCTCACGTGGACTCTAGTATTAATAGATGACTTACTCTTCAGATTAGGTTTGGCGCCGAACTGGACTGAAGTGGCTTGTACTATAGATTGATACGGAACGCTCTCTAGCTCTCTCTCACTCCCGTAGAACCATGAACTTGGAGAAGACGTAGACATCTGTAAACCTAAGCTTTGTACTTGATCCATAGACTCCTTGTTTTCTTCTTTGGTCACTTTCTTGCGCCACAAGAAAACTAGGCTTGAAGAAATAAAAATGCAAACACATCCTAGGAACATATCCCAGAGCGATCTGTACGAGAAATTGTAAATATTTCCCGTGTTATGATCAACAGGGTATATATAATAACGTGTGACAATTGCTATGAGCAAAAGAAACATGAGGAATGATGATAAGATCACGACTCCTAGCCAGAGTAAGTTGTTAGGTCCAAGGACTGGTGAAATGGGAGAGTCTAGAGGCTGCGGTTTGAACCATTTTGTTTGCAACAATCTGTGATCATTAGCTGCCTCTGGCTTCTTGTCTTCTTGTGTTATGTAGGCCTCGATCCGGAGATTCAGCCTAGAGATGTCTGAGGCTGAAATATCTGATGGGAAGATTAGGTCTAATAACGCAAGATCGTGGTAATGTTTAAAGGCACAAACAAGAAGAACATCTGGTAGTTTTGTGGTTTGGTTTTGGGTCTGGAATATGAGTTCTCTGATAATTGAAATGAAGGGAGTGATTCCACTTCCCCCGCTCACTAGTATTAGAGAGTCATGCCTATATGATAACGATAACGATTAGATAAAGTATAGTCTAGTAAGAGAAATTAAGACCGTTAATCTTTGTACCTCAAGTCTAAGGAGTTAGGACCATAAGGACCTTCAGTGGAAACCTCTAGAGAATCAATGGAGGAAGAGATATGAGTGTAAAGCTTTTGAGTCCAGCTTCCTTGTCTTCTGATGACAACACTTAGTGTATCTTTTTCCAAGTTGCTGCTTGAAGTTATCGTGAATGGATGCCATTGAAGCTTGGAAATGCTTGGCACATGTAGAAACAATATGCTCGTTGGTGTGTATTGTAGGCCTACAGTTAGCTAGATGAAAATAATGGTTACGATGCCTTGCAATAATTTGGTTGAAAACGTGAAACACCTATCTATATAGCCCAAAAAAAACATGGCACTAGAGCCAAAATTATTAGATCAAACATGATTATACTTTTGATTAATTAATGTTTCAACCGCAAATAACTTGTGTCTACTTTTGTGTTGACATCTTACTTACCACATTACATTAAATAGACCCAACACCGAAAAATTCTGTTAAAATGTGCAAACTGTAAAACCTAAGAAAAAAAAATACCATAAGAATTTTTCATTTTGGATTTGTATTTATAATTTGAAAATAAAATCTTTTTAAAATGTGCAAACTGTAAAACCTAAGAATAAATACCATAAGAATTTTTCATTTTGGATTTGTATTTATAATTTCAAAATAAAATCTTTTTAAAATGTGCAAACTGTAAAACCTAAGAAAAAAAAATACCATAAGAATTTTTCATTTTGGATTTGTATTTATAATTTGAAAATAAAATCTTTTTAAAATGTGCAAACTGTAAAACCTAAGAATAAATACCATAAGAATTATTCCTAAGGTATTTTGGTTTCATTTGAACGTAAATGTAAATGGAGGAGTTAATTATAAACCTGGGGTTTTGGAGAAAGTGAGCTCGAGATTATCTGAAGGTAAGATCCGAGCAGAGACAAGTCTAGATCTCTTGGTGGATTGTAAGAATCTCAAGTAGCGGTCGATAAAGAAGAGGAAGATGTTGGGCAAGATCATGCAGAACCATGAGTCTCCAACATGAAGCACGTAAAAGACTATGAAGAGACCGTAGAGATGGTGAGTGTAGAAGAAAATCTCAAACTTCTTTCGCCTAAAGTATGCTAAACTCGTCACCCACATCACGATTCCAATCACCATCGCTATTACTCCGGCTAGATTAGGGACATCTGACGGATCCCATTCAAACGTCTTTAGGTATACATAATAAAACGTGAAAATATTAGTCCTGGGATAGAGTTAATCAACAATAGGATTTGGTTAAACAGGGTCTGGTAAATAGAATCTTGCATAGATAAATTTTTTTTTTTTTTTTTTTTGTAACACCTTGCATAGATAAATATAATGAACTTAATAAATAGTATATATGCACTATTTTCTTGAACTGACATGTATATACACCTTTTAAGATGAAATCACATCAAAATTTTGGATCAACGAGTTATTTCCCCACAAAAATTATAGCTGAAAATTAGGTATCCCAAAAACAAATAAAACCGACCAATTAATCCTACGAATATATGTATTTTCAGACTTTTTAGTGAATGTTCTTTTGTCAATTTTAGAGTTATTTTGTGATATAAACTTTTTAAGTCTACTTTTTTGATTATGTTATAATTTAGTTTGAACAAAAAACAATGTTATAATTTAGTTTGAACAAAAAACAATGTTATAATTTAGTTAGGTGCAACGAACCTCCATCAACGTATCAACCATGGCCCAGTAGATAAGAAAAACAACGGTGTGAACAAGGAAGAGAAAATTTGAGATATATCCAAGCCAAATGTGATATTTGATGCTTGACTCTGAAGTCAACCCGACTAGTGGAAGAATCGTAGAGGCTCTTGTCACAGGGAAAAACAAAAATGCCCAACAAATGTGGCCAACGTATCCTATCCTTAGACCAAAAGACCTAAATTTCGCCTGCCATCTGCAACATTTAATTTCAATACTCAGTGCTTAATCAACTTTCCTATGAATTAGTTCTCAAAAAACAAGAAAAACGTTTTTATGCATCAGTTTCAATATTCAGTGCTTACAATTTGGCATTGTCGTGATGGTCATAAGGAGGAGCGCTATAGCTACGGTAAAGATAATTAGAGAGAGGCCAAATCAAAAGAGCCACAAATAATAGTGAAAAAGTTAACTCTGTGACTGTCACTATTCCCAGTGGGCTCATCACCATCATCACCCTCCCTTTTATCTTCCTTTCTCTGCATTAAAGATTGTGATATTTTGCAAGTATTTTAACTGAGAGGAAAGGACTTTCTCTAAGATCACTAACTAATATTAATTTATTAAAATAGAAAAATCCTAATATAATATATGAAAACACATGTATAAAAATTATAGCAAGTCGAACCTTTGCCTTTGTGTGGGGATTTTCTGGATATGCAAATAAACACAACTCAGAACCGCAACGGACATCATTGGAACCGTGAGAAACACCAGATTTGTGCCTAGCCATAGATGATTGATATTAAGGAACAAAAGGTTTAATAAAATAAAAAATAATAAATGCAAGAATAAGTTGAGAAATTAAATACCCTGAGGACCAAAATAAGTAGTATTAAGGTATTTGGCGAGTTTGGGGGTCCAGTTGTTTTTGTACAGCTTAGTTGAGATCATAAGCCAAACGAAAATCCATCCAACAAATAGAATCAGCATTACCATCCTCAGTAAGCTTCTGATACTCTCCATTTTCCCTTCTATATTTTATCCACAATATTGATAGAAACATGTGTGGATGAGTGTACTATCTGTCGAAAGTTATTTTGGATTTGTTATTTCTAGAGAAGGATAGGGGCATACTCGTAATTAACATCATTTCGTATTATATGTCTAAGGTAGAGATGGCAATTGGGGTTTTCCGTCCCGTTCCGTCCTGTACCGCAGCGGGCTCATCGTCGAGCGGGTCACGTCAGGCCTGTCCCGCGCGGGCTGCGGTCTTCCGAATGGCTACCCAATCCCGTACCGCATAATGTATAAGTCTTCGCGGGCCGTCCCGCGGGACGTCTCCTAATGTTAAAGTAGAAGAGTTGAGTAAAGAAGTTGAAGAGAGCTGAACAACATCGATCGCAACAACATCCAATGTGATCACTCGCTGGTTTAATGGTCTTGAAGTAAGTGAGAGCCATTTGGACAGTAAAATTTAACCCTTTCAAGAATATTCCTTGTTTGATTCTTTGTAAAGCAACGTCTCTTCATAGCAACAATAACTTAATACTAATGGTTTTTTTTCTCTCTTTCAACCAGGCTGTTGAATTTAGAGTGTAAAGACAAGATTCTACAGTAACCCAAACTCTCATTTCAAGCCGTTTAAAGAACAAACAGTAGCTCTTCAACAAGCAGTAACTCTTTAACAACATCATTGTAACAATTTTTTTTTTTTTTAAAACACCACTTGGCAATACTAAAAACAAAACTCATCAACTTAAACAAGAAAATTCCACATAGTATTAAGGCAATTTATAGTACTGAAAACAAAACCAAACAGAAATGGAGACTTATGGTTGTGGGTCTTCAAAATCCCGTGGGTTAACATGTCCCGCATTCAGCCCGTCCCGTTTTGAGCCCGTCCCGCATTCGGTCCGTCCCATTTTGAACCTGTCCCGCGAGGCCCGCAATTTTACGGGCTTATCAAATGAAGGCCCAATCCCACCCCGCAGCAAACCTTTACGGGCCAGACCCACGGTCCAGGTCTTTGATTTCCATCCCTAGTCTAAGGTGTCATAATCATAATCAATGAAGAATTCTCCTGCTGTTATCTTATCCTTTAATGCAGATTGAGAATATACAAAATACACTTAACCACTATTGAATTATAGTGATTTATTTATATGAAATTAGGCTAAGTAGTAAATATTCTAGATTTTTCTAGAAAATTTAAATGGGTTGGATTGGTATTAATCTGATTTAGCAACATATATAATTCTGTTGGGTTAAACATATCGTTGATCTATTGTGTAATCGTTTTAAACCGTATATGTTTCGTTTTGTGGATCCGCTACAAAAACCTGGCTCGCTTCCTGGGATGTGATCACGAGAGAGACGTTGTTGTCTTTGTAATATCTATACTGAAACTCTGGACCACCTTTACTAATTAGGGTCTCCTTATAGCCATGATTCATGGAGATTATTTTCCTCAAAAAGATCTTCATCTAAAATTCGAAAAAAAAACTAATCACCTCTATAACTTTTATCCAAGTAATATATAAAACTTCGACTATAAAATTTAGATGGAACGGTATGTGTTTTAAAAAAAAAAATATACATGCGCGTAGCATGGTTCAGTCATCTAGATTTTATTAAAATTTATGAGGCTCTCTAGCATATATTATCGAGTATGATGATGATGATCCCATATATGGTGATGATAATAATGATGATAAGGATGCAGGATAAACAAAAATAAACATTCATTTTTGCATTGCATTAAAGAAATATTAAACAGCAAACCATTTAAACATCAAAGATAATTACAATGAATATAGTTAGAACGTGGAAATGATCACCAGTTGAAACTAATCGCCTCAAAGTGAAGATTCTTGGCCAAACCAGATGAACATATCCTTGCCACCTCGTGCCTCATCTTTCTTGGCCCGCACACCATCACTCCAACGTCTTCTGAACCTTCTGCCTCAAACAGAATCTCTGCAAAACAATAACGTTTTAATATCAGCTTCCTCTATGTAGACTTATTTACACCATTTTTCCATGGACTCTAGTGAGTTAGATGACTTACTTTTCAGATTAGGTTTGGAGCCAAAATGAACTGTAGTCGCTTGTACTATAGATTGATACGGAACGCTCTCGAGCTCTCTCTCATGGCTGCAGAACCATGAACCTGGAGAAGACGTAGGCGTCTGAAAATCTACACTCTGTACCTGCTTCTTGGACTCTTTATCTCCTTCCATATTAACTTTCTTGCGCCACAAGAAAACTACGCTCGAAGAAATAAAAATGCATACACATCCTAGGAACATGTCCCAAAGCACTCTGTACGAGAAGTTGTAGATCTTTCCTGTGTTACGATCAATAGGGTATATATAGTAACGTGTGACAATCGCTATGAGCAAGAGAAACATGACGAATGATGAAAAGATCACAACTCCGAGCCAAAGTATGTTGTTAGGTCCAAGAACTGGTGAGATTGGAGTGTCTAGAGGCTGAGGTTTGAACCATTTTGTTTGCAACAATCTTGTATCATCAGCTGCCTCTGGCTTCTTGTCTTCTTGTGTTATATAAGCCTCGATCCGGAGATTCAGCCTAGAGATGTCCGAGACTGAAATATCTGGTGGGAAGATTAGGTCTAAAAACGCAAGATCATGGTAGTATTTAAAGGCACAAACAAGAAGAACATCTGGTATTTTTGTGGTTTGGTTTTGGGCTTGGAATATGAGTTCTCTGATAACTGAAATGAAGGGAGTGACTCCACTTCCCCCACTCACTAGTATTAGAGAGTCATGCCTATATAAAATGAGAATCATAATAATTTAGACAAACTTATGATAAAGTACTTAAAAAAGAAATTGAATTAGAACCGTTAAGTTTTTGTACCTCAAATCTAGGGAGTTAGGACCATAAGGACCTTCAGTGGAAACCTCTAGAGAATCAATGGAAGAAGAGAGATGGGTGTAAAGCTTTTGAGTCCAAGTTCCCTGTCTTCTGATGACAACACTTAGTGTATCTTTCTCCAAGTTGCTGTTTGAAGTTATTGTGAATGGATGCCATTGAAGCTTTGAAAGGCTCGGCACATGTAGAAACAATATGCTCGTTGGTGTATATTGTAGGCCTACAGTTAGATGAACATAATGGTTACAATATATAATTTGATTAAAATGTGAAGTATCTCTCCTTTAAACATGGCACTATAGCCCAAATTATTGTTCTTGTATTTTGATCAAACATGATTATAGTTTTGATTTAATGTTTCAAAAACAAAAGTTGTGGTTACTTTAGTGTTAACATCTTAATATTACATTATAGTAAATAAACTCAACACTAACTTTCAATTAAAAATATCTGAAAATTGTAAACCTAAGAAACTACTACCATAAGATTATTTCATTTTGGATTTTGATTTATAATTTGAAAATATATTATAAAAGAAAAGAGAAAACCCTAAACTATTTTAGTTTCATTTGAATGTAAACGTAAATGGAGGAATTAATTATAAACCTGGGGTTTTGGAGAAAGTGAGCTCGAGGTTATCTGAAGGTAAGATCCGAGCAGAGACAAGTCTAGATCTCTTGGTGGATTGTAAGAACCTCAAGTAGCGGTCGATGAAAAAGAGAAACATGTTGGGCAAGATCATGCATAACCACGAGTCTCCAACATGGATCATGTAGAAGATTATGTAGAGACCGTACATTTGGTGAGTGTAGAAGAAAATCTCAAACTTCTTTCGTCTATAGTATGGAAAACTTGTCACCCACATCACTATTCCAATCACCATGGCTATTGTACCAGCTAGATTAGGCACATATGTCGGATTCCATGCAAACGTCTTCATATATACAAGGAATTAAAATCAGTTCTGAAATAAAGTTAAAGAAGATAATTTTTGGGGGTTGAGTAGGCTCCTTGGTATACATTATTACAATATATTTTTTGATTTGGTGATAATATAATGATAAGATTAAGTTAGATATAACATACATCCATCAACTGATTGGTCATGGCCCAGTAGATAAGGAACACGACGGTGTGAACGAGGAAAGTAAAGTTTGAGATATGTCCGAGCCAAATATGATATTTGATGCTTGACTCAGAAGTCAACCCAACTAGTGGCAGAATCGTAGAGGCTCTTGTCACGGGGAAGAACAAAAAGGCCCAACAGTAGTGGCCGACGTATCCTATTCTCAGCCCAAAAGCCCTAAACTTTGCCATCCATCTGCACCATGGTATTTTTTAACTTGTAATCAACTCCTCTATGAGTTTGTTTTTTTTTTAAAAAAATAACACTCTTATGAACACGAACTAGACCATCATAAATCGGCTTAAAATATAAGAACAAGAAATTAGAGAGTTAAAATTAAGAACAACAAAACTTACAGTTCTGCATTGTCGTGGTTATGAAGACTGACGAAATAGCTAATGTAGAGATAATTGGCCAGAGCCCAAAACAAAAGAGCAACAAACAATATAGAGAAAGTAAACTCTGTGGCTGTCACTATCCCCAATGGGTTCATCACCATCATCACCCTCCCCATTCTCCCTTTAATCTTAGATTTGCTGTATTTATATGGTAAGAAATTTCATAATTTGTTACAAATATTTATATAGTCCATAACAAAACTATGATAGTATAGCAAGCCACACCGTTGAGTTTGGGTGGGTTTCTTCTGGATATGCAAATAAAGACAACTCAGAACCGCAATGAACATCATTGGAACGGTAAGAAGCACTAGATTTATGCCTACACACATTCATGATAAATAATAAACACTCAGAAATAAAGGAATCTATATATCAAAATAAATGGGATAACACATAAGTTGAGAAATTAAATACCTTGAGGACCAAAATAAGTAGTATTGAAATACTTGGTCATTTTGGGAGTCCACTTGTTTTTGAAAAGGTTAGTTGAAATCATAACCCAAACGAACATCCATCCAACAAATACAACCATCATTAACATCTTCAGCAAGTTTCTCATATCTCCCATTTTCACTTTATTGTATCCACAATGTTTGGTGTAAGCCTGTGTTTGATGTGTGGATTTTTTCGGGTTATAAGCTTTTGGATTTGTTACTTATAGAGCAGTATAAGGGTGTTATCGTAATTGTGCAATTTGTATTATTGCATAGGTGCTATATGTTTAAGAAGTAAGATGTGAGAATAATTCCCCTGCTTTTAATTATCTTATCTCTTTGCTGGCAGAGAATATACATAATGTATACTTTAATATATATATATATATATATATATATATATATATATATATATGTACAAATACATAAGCTATATATCATAAATTTATGACCTGAAATTATATTAGAACATATATGGATTCAAGTTTTGCCAAGATTGGTTTATGACATTGAAATCGTTCCTTTGATCAACAGTCTGGATTTATTGTTGGGGCTATTCAATTTTAATATAAGATACAAACTCATATGTATACAAGTGTATATGAAATGTGACTATACAAATTTAGTCGCGGATGGGGAAACATTTTCAACAATAGCACAAATGACTACATTACATGGTACTAGTAATATATAATTGAACATGTTTTAGTACATGTGAGTAAGTAACATATTCAGTTTCATAGATTTCCCATTGATCTAAAGATGTAACACATTTACGAATAGAAACTTGCGATTCCATTGAAAAAAAATTGGTTATTCTTTGAACAAACACATTTCTAATCCTTTTATGAGTCACAACACATTTCTAAGCTATAATGGCAAAAACAAGAAGGCTCACTTACTTTGATGTAGGGGTGGAATCTCGTTGAAAAGAAAGCTAATATGATTGTGTACTTATTATATTAAAGAAACAAGAGATACTTTTTGCTATAGTCAAAGGGAGGTGCATAATGGTTCCAATCAAACCAAAATTATATTACTATAGTCACTAAACGTCATTAACTTACTGAAAAATGAGATTAGGGTTTTAGAGAGCTGGTATTTTAGAACATTTTACAAGGCAAGGGGACAACAAGGCATGATTCATGCGTGAAAAAATTTGGTACTTCTTGGTGTACTACACCTTTACTTGTTCTAAGCTAATAATTTATCTCTGCATTAAAAAAGATTATGAAGTACTAATAATTTTGTTTTTAGCAATCCTCAATGATTAAAGAATCGTTAAACACTAGATAAACACTTGTATAGGATTAGCACCTAACGGGTGGTCATGAGTGGGTGCCTAGGCGTCGGCTATACCGGTTTTCAAACATTGGCAATCACGAAGATGATTACTCTATGAAATAATGCATTCGGTATTGAAATCCATTTCGCGAGATGCTATATTACATTTGTTTTTTCTAAAGATGTTGCATCTTCTTTGGACAGATACACATTTGTAGAATTCATTGAGGATACGAATAAAACAAACAAAATGATAAACCCGACGTTTTTGGTTAGAAATATTTGGAATAAAGAGAATCTTGTTGATCAGGTAGAGTTGACATTCCAGATTAGACATTGGAAGTACATTCTGATCTTATGAATAACGAACTGAAGTACAGTTGACTTATATTGAAAGAGACGTACAGTAGTACAATCTACAATACCACTAGATTTATTACTTATATTAGAATATAATAAAAAAAAGGTATAATCTGTTGATAATATACGGTTGACAATTTCCATCTTTTTATAACACGTCAAGGTCAGCCAATGGAATGTTATTGTTTTTGTGTATGAAATAAATGCATAAAAACAACTGAAACGTGTGTACTGTATCGTGTGAGGACACTTGAGCCTTCAATGTTAGCGTTTGATGCAAGAAGCAGTAGCTTTATAGTTTATCTTGCAGAATTACATTATAATATGCTTTGGCCTTCATAGCATTTATAGATTTTGCCGATCATATGATTATAGCCTCTCAGAAGTCAAAACATTTTATTTATTGGAACTAAACAAGTTTTACATACTGTATTGGGTTAACCGCTAACAAATCCAGCTTAGGAGAAATCGGTTCACCCTTATAGACATCCCTACACCTTTTGTTACTACAAGTTTACACATGCTCATTAGAACCATAGCAACTAACATTTACGTTACTAGATTCCTCACTTGTGTCAGCCACAGTGACAACAAGTCAAAACCAAAACTCGGATACTCTGACTCGACTATACTAAATTCCTCACTTATTGTGCCAAATTATTCTCTTGAATTTTGTCAATGGCAGCTTCTAGATCAATATTACTGTCAGAGTCTGCGAATTTCAAGTAGTTTTCGATGGTCTCTGAGCTAAGGTTTCTAAACTGCTCGAGCCACCGGTGGTTAGTCTGTTTGGATCTTGGGCGGTTGCTGATGGCTATGGCATTGTCATTAGGAAAAAGATCGCCAAGGACAAAGACATGGATGATGGTGGTCACGAGCAGTGCGAAAACGACTAGTGTCGCAATGGCACAAAGGATCACACACAGGAATTTAGTCATAGCGTTCCTCACTACTGCTGCATAGCTGATGGTTGCAATTGCAGCCCCGGTCATTGGAAATGTATACGCCCACCAAGACAATGAAAATCTATTTAAAAACAAAGAAAAGATCTGAATTAATATACGTCGGATTGATCATATATAAATGAAAGTTTCTAAAACTTACTTGATTCCACGAAAGAAATTAATCCGAACAGCCTAATGAATTTGTGAACAAAGAAAGTGAAGATTTGTGTTAGTAGATATTTTTCCCAAAAAAAAATAAAAATTACAGAGCCGGTTTTGAGCATAGTTAAGTAAAATATTAGTTAGAAACTCCAGAAAATTTCAAGTTAATGAACATAAGTCTTTAAATGATTTTTGAGCATAGCTCAGTAAAACATTAGCTGGTTTCTTTCGATTTCATCATTGTGATAATAACCGGTGGCGGAGCCAGAAATTTTTTATACCGGAGTCTGGAAATTTGTTTTTTTGTATCGAAATCATAATTATTTTTTGTACAAAATTATAATTTTTTTGAACTATAAAAAATGAGGTTAAAACTAATATATATCTAAAGTTTTAAAGATAAAAAGTATGAATATTTTAGTTGTATAATTAAATTTTATCTTTAATATTTAATAATTATTTTTGTGGGGTCAAATTTATCTTTTGAGTGAGAACAACACAAATTTTACTTAAACAATTTTCTTTTAAAATAGTGGAGTCAGCTAACCCCCCCCCCCCCCCCCCCCCCCCCCCCCCC
>CAKOAT010213377.1:20724-39971 GCA_932364175.1 Eruca vesicaria subsp. sativa | reverse complement strand
TAGATGGGAAACGTACCAAGGAGATATAGAGGAACATGGCAGTGAAGTAACAGACTTTGGAGCCATAGGCGAAGGAGCCAGTGATCGTAGCCCAAGCCATGGAAGCAACACTTGGAGCGGCAACAAAAAGAAAGAACACAGGGTGAAGATCTTTAGGCAAAGTCTCATTGGTCGGTAGTCTTTGGTACAATGTCACAAACAGAACCAAGTAATGAGCCATCCCAACTGTGAAGAAAAATATTGGTCCTTCCCTAAGGCCCATTCTTGCACCAAGCAACGCCCCTACAAAGTTCCCAACGATTGCGAGATGGTTGGTCGGGTTGGCGACTCGGGAGAGCCTGCGTTGACCACCCGACATCCACTGTCCGTAAATCTTGAGCTCGAGACAGATGAAAGGAAACATGAGGACGTACCAAACGAACTGTGGCAAGTCTTTAACTATGAAAGGTGGGACCGCTAGGGCTAAGAAGAGTAATGAAATGAAAGGCGCGAAGAAGAAGTTGATTCTTATGGGATGGTAGTATTCTCGGCGTACGGCTTCGAAGTAGAGGATGATTTTGAGGAGGTAAATAGTGGCAATGATGAGAACTAATGCGACCGTGATGAACCAAAGACTCCGGTGTACCCAGAGGGATACGTGTAGGAACCTTGTTGGCTTCGCAGTGGCTAGGGTTTTCCACATCATGGCTTGGCTGCCCACTCCAAGGCACACACCGAAGGTGGATATTGGGAAGCGGAGAAGAAATGGCCATGTTTGTTCACTTGGTAGAACGATCTCTTCTTGAGACTATAACTTCCGGAAAATAAGAAATGATAGTTAGATAGATTTTTATTATGAACAAAGGAGAATGAAAAAAAAAGAAAATAAGAACATTTAGAGAGAAAACACAATTGGGTCAAATATCGGTTTTAGGGTTTCTATATTGTTTATGTGAATTAATAATTTACAATCTGCTACACCTGTATTTATACATACTTAACATATGATTTTTTTTATCCGTTTAAAAAAATATTTCTTATCTACTAAAAGTATAGTTATATTGTACTGATACACTCAGATTTAAGTCACTTCTAGAATCAATATTACTTAGTTCATTCATTGTTCAGGCTCTATAATTCCGCATAGTTAGTCATATGTTAAGCTATATGATTGAAGCGAACTTCATAAGAGTAAATGTGATAAAAACAAGTGTAGGTAAAGTACCCGGAGAGTCTCCAGTTCAGGACCTTCTAAGGCAGCAAAGTATCGGTCCACAGGCATGGCTTCATTAGTATTTAAATGTTCCTTAGCCCGGTGTGGTGTCTCCGGTATAGAAGTATGTTTTCTTGTGAATTGTCTCTCGAGTTTCCCTGACCAAGTCTTAAATGAGTTGTACCTTTGATCCTTAAGCTTATGCGACGCATGCTTTTGATTTTGAAGTTGGCCACTCTGGTGATGTTGCTGATGATGATGTAGATGCTGATGATGATGTTGATGATTATCATGGCGAAGACTATCATCATCACTATCTTTGCTCGTTTCTATGTAGAGGGATGGGACTTTGGTCACCGGCTGAGAGAGGAACTTAACGGATTTTCCTGCTGACCCACCGCTGTTATTGGAAGATAAAGATGTAGGATGAGCGATCATGAGATCACTTGGTGAGGTTGGCACTGGAAGTGATGTCTTCCTTTGATGATTGATCGTCATCCCTGGTGTAGTCTCTTTGAGATCCACATTGTAGCTATGGTGAGCTTCTAGACCATTCTATCCATTTATACGTATATCATGATCTGGACGGACTTAGCTATACAATGAATTTTAACCTAATGTTTGCGAGTGTGGAAGGCAATAATACATAAAAATAAAATAAAATACCAAATTAGAGGTGGAGGCATGAGCAGGATGAAAACGACTGATGTAGCGAGGACGAGGAGGACGATTCTCTTTGTGACTGGCAGAGCCAGCCGTTTCTTCTGTTGTGGCTTTTCTCAGTAAAGTTGGGACCTCCTCTTCTACTTCTATTTGCAAACAATTTGATCTCTCTTCCATTAAAAGCAAAAATTCCCCTGTAACAAAAATGTTAACTGATTTTGTTATATTTTAAACAAAATAATAAATCTCTTGACTTGACATGTTATTCATATAACCTTTGGAAGTCGATGCAAGGGAATTCAAAAGTATATATGAGTATCATGAATGAAATATTGACCATGCAGAAGGACTTCTGGTGAGTTCTTGATCTAGTAAATTTCCATTTTTTTCTTTGTGATTCTTTATTATTCTTTTTTTTTATATTAGGATGTTCCAGGTCCAAAGACCCTTAATCACCCTAAATCCGGAGCCAGCCTTTGTTAATATCTTTAAGTGGTGTTAAGCACTCCGTGGCCACCCTGTGACATTCGATATAACTGACATTCGAACCCGCGTCCCCTTGAATGGTGGACTTTGCAGGTCGGTCGTTACCACTCGGCCACTAGCGTGGTTGATTCCTTTATTATTCTCTATAACATATATTCTAACATATCTAGAAAATGAATTTTGGTTTTAAATTTTCTAAAACCACAGACTGATAAAAATTAATTGTTCTATGTAAGCAAAACATCATCTACCCCATTAAATCTAACTTACCTAATTTCTCCACCGATAAATCTGCCTATATACCATTCAAAGGCTAGTGGTCTAGGACTCTAGCCACAGCGTTGGTTTTTCAGCTGAATGGAATTCGACTACACTTACACTCTGTTGGCTAGAAAGAAAACACCACTGGTTTTTGTTGATCCTAATCAACCAGTTACACTTAGAAAAAAAATGTGTTGGGAGCCCTTGAAAGTCCTCCTCAAATGAACCAAACAGTCATGAAAATAATAATAATATGAAGTAAAAGAGAGGAGAAGAAATATCTGTTAATTAAGCCTCGACGTTTATGTACCAGAGTACAAAGTATTTTATACTTTGTGGAAAGTTGATGAAAAAGAAACGAGTATTTTTGTATTATTGACAAAAGAATCAGAAACACCTAATAATATTGCTTTTAACAGTTCGTAATCAGAACCCTAATTTTCTCTCGATATGAATTCAGATGAAAGCAAATAAATGATTGCATATTGCCGATGAATTTTTGTAAGAACGTATTTAAAACAAAAACCTAAAAATTTGATTATGTTATTGGTGATGAAATGACTCTCAACAATGAACCAAACAAAAAAAAAACGAAAAGAGGAATGAAATAACCTGGCGATTCTGAAATGTGCTGAGTACGAGAAAGAGGAAGTGGTGCTTCGAATTTGAAAATTTAATTAGATCTAGACTGTTTTTTTGTGGGATGGAGTTTTGGATGGGAAAAGTTAAAGCGACGAAGAAGGAGAAAAAGAAAGAGAGTCTGGAGAAAACAAAGCACGTCGTAGTACTTACTATATATAAAAATATATATGTTCACGTAAGTGAAGTTTCGGAAATCTATAGTGGATGTAAAAGTTTAACTCAAAGTTTTCCTTTTTTGTTGTTGTTGTAAAAGGGCATAGTTTAACTCAACGTTTTCAACGTGTCTGTCTTCTTCTTGAATCTTGATCAACTGTCATTGACAATCTCAACTACTTATTCAGCTTTGTATCTTATTAATAATCACATAAATGTTAATTATACTAGATAAGGAATCCGTGCGATATCCCACGAGATTCATTTAATAAAAATAAACATACAATACTTATAACTTATTTTTTTATAAAAATACTATTTTTTCAATGAATTCTTTGTAATATATGTACAATATAAAGTACATGTGTCTATATTCATTTATAGGTACTACTAAAATTTTATATTAGTTTTACAATTTTGGATTATAATTCAATTTAATATGCCAATACTGGTATATATATATCTTATTATTATTTTGTAAGTTATTTGCAATTATAAATACAATTTAATATATTTGCAAAATAATTTAAAGAAAAAAACATATATATATACCTAATCATTTACTAAACTAATAAAAGTAAATTATAATGATAAATATGACATTCATATTTATTTGAAGAAATGTAAAAATATATGTATAATCAAAATATGATTATATGACAACGTTATGAGATCTTCTCCACTAACATGTTTTCTTTTTTGGTAAACTACACATGTATTTTTTTTTTTAATTATTTCTATCTTTTATAAAATTATACTTTTCCTATATCAGTGGTACATGTAGCTATGAAATCTCTATTTTCTAGAGAAATTTAGACAACCAAAGGATCAAACCTCTTTGATATTCATCATATGTTAGTGTTGGATGCAGCTATGCATAAACACAAAAATTACATATTTTTCTAATTTATCTTGAAATTTATACATTAATCCCTATGAAATGATCAAGTTTTTCTGATATATGCTATTTGTACTTAAGTTAGCATTTTTAGTGTTGTTTAAAATATCTAACCACATTAAAAATTTATACTAATGTATCCTAAATTTATTTTCATGGTACTTGGGTATTAGTTATAATTTTTCAACGAGAAATTTAATAAAACTTTATATACCATGTAAAGTAAAAGAACTAAACCCTCTGAAATCTCTATATTATAGAGAAATTGGGACAACAAAGGTGTCAGACATCCTTGATCTTCATCATATACATGTGCTGGATGAATCTATACATTGAAAGAAAAGTAACATATTTTATAATTTATCTTCAAATATGTGCGGTTACCCCTACAAAAAGACCGAGTTTTTCGAAAATGATATTTACTGAAGTTTAAACTTTTTTATGTTGACTAAAAAAAACCTAAACAAATTATAAGTTTATATTAATATATGATAAACTTATTTTCATGGAACATGGACATCGTTTCTAATATTTAATGAGTAATTTAATAAAACTCCATATTCCACGTAATTCAGTGGAGTAACCCTTATAAAATCTATAATTTCTGGAGAAATATGGAAATATAAGGTCTGGGACCTCTTTAATCTTCATCACATGTCACTGTATGATGAAATTATGCATTAAAACAAAATAAATATTATATTTTCTAACTTATCTTACAAAAAATTGAGTTTTTTTCCCAATAAATATCACATATACTAAAATTTAGTCTCATTAATTTTTTTTACAAAAATAAATGACCACACTCTAATGCATATTAATGTATGCTAAACATATTTTCATAGTATATGAACATCCTTTCTAATTTTTCAACAAATAATTTTTTTCAACTTCATATACGATATAATTAGTTTATTAACCATTATAAAATCTCTATTTTCTAGAGAAATGAGAACACCTAAGGTCTTAAATATATTTGATCTTCATACTATGCCAGTGCATGATGAATCTATGCATAAAAACAAAATTTTCATATTTTTTAATTTATCTTGTAATATGTGGGTTAATCCCTACTAACAGATGGATTTTTTCGATAAATACTATCTATAGTATGTAGCCTCTTTAGTGTTGTTTAAAAGTATCTAACCACACTCCAAATTTATATATATGTATACGAAACTTACTTTCTTGGTACAGGGCATAATTTCTAATTTTCTAATGAGTAATTTATTTAAATTTCCTGTATCACCGAATAAGTGAACTAACCCCTATATATGTTTTTATTTTCTGGAGAAATGGGAACACCTAAGGCCTCAACCCTCTTTATTCTCCATACTGTGTCAGTGCATGATGCAGCAATTCATTAAAATAAAAATATGATGTTTTCTAATTTATCTTCAACTATGTGGGTTAATTCCTACAAAAAGATTGAATGTTCTGATAAATGTTATATATATGGCTCTTTAGTTTTGTTTAAAACTACCTAAGCACATTCAAAAATTTTATTACTGTACTAAACTTATGTTCATGGTACATAGCCATCATTTCTAATATTTTAATGTGTAGTTTAGTAAAACTTCATATTCCACCTAATTATGTGGACTAACCCTTATATCATATGTAATTTCTATAGAAACATGGACAAATATGGTCTCAGACATATTTAATTTTCATCACATGTCACTATAGGATAAATTTATATATTAAAAAAATACCATATTTTTTAATTTAATTATCTTCCGAAAAGATCGAGGTTTTTCCAATAAATGGTACATATACTAAAGTTTAGCCTCATTAATATTTTTTTTTTAAAAAATAACTAACCACACTCTAATACATATTAATGTATGCTACACATATTTTCATGGCACATGGAAATATTTCTAGTTTTCCAACAAATAATATTTTTAAACTTCATATACGATCTAATTAGTGTACTAACCCATATATAATCTTAATTTTCTAGAGAAATGGTAACACCTAAGGTCTCAAACATATTTACTCTTCATACTTTGCCATTCCATGATGCATCTATGCATTAAAATAAAAATTCCACATTTTCTAATTTATCTTGAAATATGTGGGTTAACCCCTACGAAATATTGAATTTTTTGATAATTACTATTTCTACTATTTAACCTCTTTAGTACTGTTTAAAAATACCTAAACACACTCCATATATATATATACATTATATATATATATATATATATATATATATATATATATGCTAAACTTATTTTCATGGTACATGGCATCATTTTTAATTTTTCAGGGAGTAATTTTTTAAAATTTCATATACCACTTAATAAGCATATTAACCCACATAAAGCCTCTATTTTTTGGAGAAATAGAAAGACCTAAGGTCTTAACCCTCTTTATTCTCCATACTATGTCAAGGCATGATGCAGATTTTCATTAAAACAAAATTGTGATATTTTATAATTTATCTTGAAATATGTGGGTTAACCCTTACAAAAGATTGAGTTTTCCTATAAATGTTATATATAGTCCTCTTTAGTTTTGTTTAAAAATACCTAACCACATGAAAAATTTATATTAATGTACTAAACTTATGTTCATGGTATATGGGCATCAGTCTTAATTTTCATGCGAAGAATTTAATAAAACCCCATATACCCCCAAAATCAATGAACTAAACCCTATAAATTTTTTTTCTTCTAAAGAAATCTGGACAACTAAGTTATGAAACCTCTTTAATATTCATCATATATCAGTGTTGGATGCAACTATGTATAAATACAAAGATTCCATATTTTCTAATTTATTTTTAAATTCGTGGGTTAACCTTTACAAAAAAATCAAAGTTCCCCGATAAATGCTATTTGTACTTAAGTTTAGCCTCTTTAGTGTTGTTTAAAATATATAAACACATTAAAAAATTATACTAATGCATCCTAAATTTAATTTATGGTACATGAATATCATTTATATTTTCCGACGAGTAATTTAATAAAACGTCATATACCACGTAAATACAAGAACTAAATCCTATAAAATCTCTGTATTCTAGAGAAATTGGGACAACAAAGGTGTCAGATATCCTGAATCTTCGACCTATATTTGTGATAGATGCATCTATGCATTAAAAAAAATATATCGTATTTTCTAATTTATCTTAAAATCTGTGGGTTAAACTCTACAAAAATATTAAGTTTTCTGATAAATGTTGTACACTGAAGTTTAGGCTATTTCATGTTTTTCAAAAAATACGTAATCACTTCATACATTTTTATTAATGTATGTTAAGCTTATCTTCATTATACACGGTCATCATTTCTAATATTTTAACGAGTAGTTTACTAAAACTTCATATTCCACCTAATTATGTGGACTAACCTTTATATCAAATGTAATTTCTATAGAAACAATGACAAATATGGTCTCAGACCTATTTAATTTTCATCACATGTCACTGTATGATAAATTTATGCATTAAAATAAAATATTATATTTTCTAATTTATCTTCCAAAAAGATCAAGGTTTTCCTAATAAATGGTATATATACTAAATTTTAGCCTCACTAATATTTTTCTTTTTAAATTAACTAACCAAAATCTAATACATATTAATGTATGCTAAACATATTTTCATGGTACATGAACATCATTTCTAATTTTTCAACAAATAATCTTTTAAACTTCATATACAATCTAATTAGTGTACTAACCCCTATAAAATCTTAATTTCTAGAGAAATGGTAACACCTAAGGTATCAAACATATTTAATCTTCATACTATGCCATTCCATGATGCATCTATGCATTAAAACAAAAATTTCATATTTTCTAATTTATTTTGAAATATGTGGGTTAACCCCTACGAAAAGATTGATTTTTTTGATAATTACTATCTATACTATTTAACCTCTTTAATGTTGTTTAAAAATACCTAAACACACTCCAATTTATATATATGTATGCTAAAATTATTTTTCATGGTACATGGCATCATTTCTAAATTTTCAGTGAGTAATTTATTTAAATTTTGATATACCACCAAATAAGTAGATTAACCTCTATAAAACCTCTATTTTTTGGAGAAATAGGAACACCTAAGGTCTTAACCCACTTTATTCTCCATACTATGTCAGTGCATGATGCAGAAATTCATTAAAACAAAAATATGATATTTTATAATTTATCTTGAAATATATGGGTTAACCCTTACAAAATATTGAGTTTTCCTATAAATGTTATATATAGGCTTCTTTAGTTTTGTTTAAAAATACATAATCACATTTAAAATTTATATTAATGTACTAAACTTATGTTCATGGTATATAGGCATCCGTCTTAATTTTCATTTGAAAAATTTGATAAAACTCCATATACCCCCAAAATCAATGAATTCAACCCTATAAAATTTCTATCTTCTAAAGAAATTTGGACAACTAAGGTATCAAACCTCTTTAATATTCATCATATCATGTATATGCAAATGAACACAATAATGTAAATATACATTTACTATGCAAGCTAAACGATCCCAATATTTTTGATAAAATCTAAAAGTACGAAATATCAAACTGAAGATAAATAATGAGTAAAATAAATTCAGATTTATAGACCGTCTTTGTCTTCCTGTGATGTATAGATTATCTCTTATGTACATTGTTTTAATGGTAATTATATATAGTCATATTGATGGAGAGCGGAAGCTTATAAACCTAACGTGGAGGTGAAGTAACGGGATAAGGGCGCGAATACTCTTCGCAGTGTTCGTTAGAACTCTTGAGGGCGCGAATACTCTTCGCAGTGTTCAATAAGAACTCTTTAGAAAGCTGAAATCTTATTAAGTCAATTAGTCGTGATCACAAAGGTTGATCACGTAACCTATTTATATTAGCTATAAAAATCATAAGCAACAAAGGAATTGTAAATCCTTACCCAAATAGGAAAAGAACCTTAAATAAAAAGGAAAGAAAACCCAAAACGAAAAAGGAAATAAGGTGATCATGTCGGTTAGGGAAGAACCGAAGTAACCGTTGGTTGAGCTGCATCAGGTCCCCCCAGCAGAGAAGGATTCGACCACGAATCTGGCTCGACATTATCACCATGAAAATGAGAAAGGTGCCGGACATTGAACACACTGGAAGTTCGCAAATGGGAAGGAAGACGGACTCGATATGCATTATCATTAATGCGTTCGAGAACTTCACATGGACCGATTTTTCGGGATTTTAACTTATTATATTCACCCGCAGGAAGGCGATCCTTCGTCATGACGATCCAAACAAGTTCTCCCGGTTGAAAAAGCAACTCCCGTCGTTTTTTATCTGCAGCAGTCTTATATTTGGCAGTGGAAATAGTTAAATTTTCGTGTGCCAACTTATGAATACCCTGCAACTCAGAGACAAAATCAACGGCTCCGCCATGCAAACGAGAACGATCAGATAGAGTCGTGAGATCTAAGGCACACCGAGGAATAATCCCATAGACGACCTGAAAAGGGCAGAACCCTAAACTTCTGTTGACGGCATGATTGTGAGCAAATTCTGCTTGCGGAAGCTTAACATCCCAACTCTTAATATTATCACCCACCAGACAACGAAGTAAGTTACCAAGAGAACGATTAGTCACGTCTGTTTGACCATCAGTTTGCGGATGATAAGCCGTGCTCATATCCAACCGAGTGCCCAGAAGCTTCCAAAGAGAACGCCAAAAATGACCGAGAAACCTAGTGTCGCGATCCGAGACAATAGAGGTAGGTAATCCGTGTAGTTTATACACCTCTCGGAAGAATAAGACAGCAGTTGACGGCGTCTGAAGTCTTCTTACAAGGCACAAAATGTGACATCTTCGAGAATCTATCAACGACGACAAAGATGGAATCGTTCCCTTTTTGGGTACGCGGAAGGCCAAGGAAAAAATCCATACTTACGTCTGTCCAAGGTTGAGTAGGTATAGGCAAAGGCATATATAACCCCGCATTAGACGCACTACCCTTAGATGCTTGACAAACGCGGCAACGAGAAACAAATCGCTCGACATCACGTCGTAAAGAAGGCCAAAAGTAAGATGTTGTTACCAAATGGAGAGTCCTGTCACGGCCTACATGTCCTTCATTATGGAGCTCGTGGATGATTTGCAGGCGAAGACTGCAATCAGGAACACAGAGGCGTAACCCGCGAAAGAGAAACCCGTCATGTAAAGTGTACTCATCAGATATCCCTGTCGTGGCTTCTTGAAACAAGCGACCAAAGAAAGCATCTTGAGGGTACAAATCGGCCATGGCTGAGAACCCTGTAACCGATGTATGCATAAGGGTTAGGACAGAGTGACGTCGACTCAAAGCATCGGCGACACGGTTAGTTTTTCCGGACTGATGGCGAATAGAAAAGGTGAACTGTTGCAGGTATGCAATCCACGAGGCGTGACGAGAAGAAACCTTAGACTGGCTATCAAGGTGGCGCAACGCGTCGTGATCCGTAAAAAGAATGAACTCACGATGGACGAGGTAGTGACGCCAATGCTTAATGGCCTGAACCACAGCATAAAACTCAACATCATAAGTGCTATACCTTGCACGCGCGCCTGATAATTTTTCGCTGTAAAACGCAATGGGACGACCATGTTGGCTGAGAACCGCTCCAATTCCTAACTTTGACGCATCACTATGGAGCTCGAAAGTTTCAGAGAAATTAGGCAAGACCAGAATGGGAGCTGTCGTCAGTTTGTCCTTGATAAGCTCAAATGCTTCGGTCGCCTCGGGTGTCCACTCAAACCGACCTTCTTTCATACAGCTGGTGATAGGAGCCATAATCGAACTGAAGTGGCTAACGAAACGTCTGTAAAAGGAGGCTAAGCCATGAAAGCTACGAACTTCAGATACTGTCTTCGGAATAGGCCAAGATCGAACCGCTTCTACTTTGGATTTGTCCATTGCTAACCCATTGCCGGAGACAACATATCCCAAAAATAAAACTTTGGGAACGCCAAATTCGCACTTGTGTTTGGCGGCGAAAAGTTGTTCTCTTCGGAGAACATGTAGAACGTCACGTATATGGAACAGATGATCAGCCAAGGAGGAACTGAATATAAGAATGTCATCAAAGTAGACGACAACGAACCTCCCAATAAACGGTCTCAAAGACTGGTTCATGATACGCATAAAGGTGCTCGGAGCATTGGATAAACCAAAGGGCATAACGAGCCATTCAAATAAACCCTCACGAGTTTTGAAAGCGGTTTTCCACTCATCTCCTGGTCTTATACGAATCTGATGGTACCCGCTTTTAAGATCAATTTTTGAAAATATTGTGGCTGACCCGATTTGATCCAATAAATCATCGAGACGAGGTATCGGGAAGCGGTAACGGACTGTGATCTTGTTGATGGCTCTACTGTCGACACACATACGCCAGGTGCCATCTTTCTTTGGGATAAGAAGCGCAGGAACCGCACACGGAGATAAACTTTCGCGGATATGTCCCTTAAGGAGTAAGTCTTCAACTTGGCGACGTAATTCTTCATGTTCTGCAGGGCTCATTCTGTAGTGAGGACGATTTGGAAGGGTAGCCCCGGGGACGAGATCAATATTATGCTGAATGTCCCGCAGAGGTGGTAACGTTGTCGGCAAGTCTTTTGGAAAGACATCGTGAAACTCGTTCAAGACTGTGTCGATAACGCTTGGAATTGTTGTTGATAGTTGACGGGAAACTGGAGTAGGAAGCAAGGCGTAGACTGTTCCTTCTGTATCGAACTCGCTTTTAAATGTCTCATAGGAACATATAAGTGACGTTTTTGTAACCGCTGGTAATGGTGGTTGAGGAGTGTTTGACACTAACGGTTGTTTGCTGGGAAACGACTCTTTGGATGGGAGAAGAAGGATCTTATGAGAATCCCACAAGAACTGATAAGTATTATCTGCTCCATAATGAACAATCTTTCGATCATATTCCCAAGGCCGTCCGAGTAGCAAGTGACTAATATCCATGGGAGCGACATCAAAGTACATGCGATCCTTATAATAAGGGCCGATAGAAAACGAGACAAGCGCCCGGTGCGTGATACGGATTGACGCACTTTCCGAAAGCCAACCAAGATTATAAGGAGAAGGATGGACTTCACGTGTGATTCCCAATTTAGCAACAGCTTCCTCGGAAATTACGTTTCGAGAACTTCCAGAATCAATCACAAAGGTGCAGATGCGATCTTGGATGGTGCAGGTGGAACGGAAAATATTGGTACGAAGCCATTTATCGTCGTTGTGTTTTGGTGAGAAACAGGAACGCCGAAGAACCAGCAGATGACCCGTGTCCCCACTAGTGCGATGAACGTTATCGTCGTCAGATTGGTCGTCTTCGTCCTGAGAGTCATAAACATCCTCCTTGTCGTGCGTCTCATCAACCAATAAGCCTCGACGGGGTGCGTTAGGGCAACTGGTTTGATGGTGTCCTGGCTCTCCGCAAGTGTAACAACGAAGGGCGCTAGGACGTGAAGAACGTCGCAAGGTCTGTTCTTCCTGTGTGCTTGGTTTGGTCGAAGGGTTGGCGGTGTCGCTAGCTTCTTTCGAAGCTGTTGATGGCGCGTTGTTCCCCGACTGGTCCTTAGTACGATTGGACTGAGAAGACCATGAAGAAGATCGTGACTGGGATTGCTGTTCAAATGAGGATGCGCGTCGATGTGCTTCGCCTATCGTGGATGGATCAAACTGTGCCATTGCTGTCTGGAGATGAGGCCGTAATCCGCCAATGAAGCGAGAAACAAGTTGTATCTGACTGTCGTTGATGTCATTCCGAGTAAGCAAAAGAGCAAATTCTTCGGCATATTCATCAACAGTACGACTGCCTTGTCTCAGGTTTTGAAGCCGATTATACATGGTACGTTCGTAGTTGTGAGGTAAGAACGTTTGGCGTAAGTGTTTGGTAAGTTTTTCCCATGATTGGATAGGTTGTTTACCATCGCGGGCACGTGTGGATTTAAGCTGCTTCCACCAAGTTGCCGCGTGACCCCGAAAACGCATTGCTACGAGAGGAACTCGACGAAGGGGTGGTACTTGCTTAAATTCCAGAATTTCCTCAACGGAAATTAGCCAATCAATGAGATCATCACCCTTAAGGCCGCCATGAAACTCCGGTATGTCTACTTTAAAGCTGTTTTCCCATCGATTGTTGTTGTTGTTGTGTTGACGTAAGTCATGAAAATAAACTTGCCGGTGCTCGTCGTCCTCATTGTGCGCTTCTGCATCAGCAAATTGATTATACCCGTGATCTCCTGGGTGCTGTCGATACTGTTGGTGTTGTTCCGGAAGTTGTGGCTGAGTGCGGCGTGTTTGTGGAGGTTGCGTCTGATGAATTGGTGGCAGAGGTGGGAGGTGTGGATGTCGTGGATCTACGCGAGTCAGGACCGTGTTGATGTTGGTGTTCATGGAGTCCAAACAAGTTGTTAATGACTCGCCCAATTGCTGGATCGATGTCTGCAACGAAGTTTGAAAGGATGTTTGCATCTCGACAAGTAGGGCACGCAAATCATTCATATCCAGAGAAGTTCCGTCTGTCGTTTTCTTTGACATGATAACGAGAGAGGACTTTCCAGAAACGTACTGAATCTGATACCAACTGATGGAGAGCGGAAGCTTATAAACCTAACGTGGAGGTGAAGTAACGGGATAAGGGCGCGAATACTCTTCGCAGTGTTCGTTAGAACTCTTGAGGGCGCGAATACTCTTCGCAGTGTTCAATAAGAACTCTTTAGAAAGCTGAAATCTTATTAAGTCAATTAGTCGTGATCACAAAGGTTGATCACGTAACCTATTTATATTAGCTATAAAAATCATAAGCAACAAAGGAATTGTAAATCCTTACCCAAATAGGAAAAGAACCTTAAATAAAAAGGAAAGAAAACCCAAAACGAAAAAGGAAATAAGGTGATCATGTCGGTTAGGGAAGAACCGAAGTAACCGTTGGTTGAGCTGCATCACATATGTACATGGTTTGATGTATACAAAACTAAACATTTTTCACATGTACAATAATTCATATGTACACCACTAATTTGTGTATTGTTTCACGTGTACACATTTAATCAAAGGTAATCATTGACAATACGAAAATCAAGCTTGGCTATTGATCAGTCTTTAACATTCAATCGTGTAGTTAAACCAATAAAAGATCAAAATGGCCGTGAGTAAGAATCTGATATAGAGATTCAAATTAGGCAATGGTGCATTTTGTGAGCATACACGTTTTGTGAAGTTTAAGGTGTATCAAAACATGTTTGCTCGCGAAATGATCTAATGAACCAATGAATTTATTTGAAGGAATTGTGTTGGAACTATCTCGTAACCAATAGATATACTGTTATACAACTCTTTGTTTTTCAGTTTTTCGCCTGAATATTGCAAATGTTAAGTTTCTTTCGGATGGTTAATTTTGGAACACAATAATATTACAGGAACAACAATAGACCAAGGCATAGCATATGTCCTTATTTTGGTGGCTTTGGTCCTCACTTATCTCATCCACTGATCCTTTTTTTTCATTTTCATTTTGGTCTCTATTTACTTTAATTATATTTTCATTATGATTATTATTAAATAGAGACCAGAAAATTATATACTCCTATGTGGTAGAGAAATTAAGAGGTTTTTCCATAAATTAGAAAACCTATTAATTTTTTTTTTGTTTTAGTAAAAAAAATTAAGAGGTTTTCTATTTCCTGGACCTGGAATATACAGTTTTGATGTTCATTTGTATATAGTCGATGTGCGTTCAACTGTTGGAAATATATTTCATCGATTTACAGCTTTATTCATTCCCATATTGAGAATCTTTCAAAATATATTTAATTATGATTCAAACCTATAAGAATCCAAACCATATACAATTAGCGTTGCACTTTCAAGATTCGTAATGACTGATAATGAAATTCTTTGTAAAAATCAATCTCTGACATTGACCGGTAAACACTATATATGGCTAAAAGAAAAAAAAATTTGCAAACGGCTGCGAGCATGCACAAGCGGAGATGACGAGAGGGGTTACGTGGTCCATACGTGGATGGTCTTCTGATCAATAGTGGGACCCAAAATTGGTGGCTTTATTAACAAGCATCAACATAGCCTTATTATAAAGTCACTAAGTTTTCTGACAAAACTCCAAACGTATTTTATTTTCCTTCCCCATATTTTATTTTTGTTCTATTCATAATGCCAGTTTTTACAGAAGACTCTGCCCAGCCTAGCTATAGCAAAGAAGGTTGAGTTTGTGGGGGACCTAGTGGAATCAGCAAAGATATTGAAATAGACACAAGCAAAAAATCAAGAATCAACAGATAGAGTGTAATAAAGAGATCAGCATGCAACAAATTAACATATCCAAGTTTGGTTTCAAAACAAAACAACAAGGCATAATCAAAGGCTCAACAGGACCCAATTCTTTATTCAAATTTTTTTTTTTTAAATAGAGCTGTTTGAGTTCTAAATAGACTTGGTTCTGAAGATCAATCAACAGTCGCTGGCCACGGCCATATAGTTTCTGCGATACGCAGCTGCGTTTGTAGGAATCAACATCTCTTTGAATCCTTCATCCACCACATGTGCACCCAACATTTGCAAAGCCAACTGGTGATACACATAGGAAGTTATCAAAACAACAAATACGTAACCGTTGTTGAACATGCAATACATGTGTAAAAATAGTCAGAAAGTGTAGATATCTTTACCCCAAAAATTCTGAGGCTATGCCAAAAGCGACGGGGCGAAGGAAAGGGAGAGAGCAATTGGCCCATGGAGAAGAGAGTGATGTCTACAAGATGAAGAGCTAGAGTAAGGGGACGAGGGTTCATGCCTCCAAGAATAGCCATCATTCCGTTTGTTCTATAACCACCACTACACATGTAATTAAAGCAGCCTTGTCTCATTCCCTCTTTTGCTTCGTCCGTTGTAGCGACAAGCACGTTTGAAAAGACATCCGCCAGTGTGTTCACCGTAGCCGCCATTGGCTTTTGCCGTTCAAAATCAAAACAAATAGAAAATGAATATCATATATACTAAATCTTGAGCAATGGCACTGTCCAAATGTTCCCTAAGTGATCTTTGACTAAAAGAGTCATATATACGTCTATCTAGTCTAAGAGAACTTGCTAACAAAAACATGACCTAATCTGAGTGATTAGAGGGCTATATACAATTTATTAAAAATGTCAATTAATTTTTTTTTAATACAAATTTGGAGATTTATAATTGGTTTTTAGATCTATGTCTATTGGGGATTTAACATCAATGTTTCATTCAGATTGGTCCATGACTGGCCTTGGACGTAATTTACCGTATACTATAAAATGATACTATGAGTCAGTTCATTTATTATTGCCAATATTTTTTCTTTATTTTCTAGGCTTTGACTGGTGACAACCAAAGGAATAATAGGAACAAGGAGGAAAGGAATGAAGAGGAACAAAATAATAGGAACACTTGTTTCATGTTGTTCCTCCCCGAATTTGATAAGGAATGGTTTTATTCTTTGATTCCTTGAAATAAAAGGAATGAGAAGGAATATTGAAGAAAAATTATTCCTTATAAATGGTATCAAATTTAAGGAATGAAAAGGAATTAACTATTATGATTCCTTATAAATGGTGTCAAATTTAAGGAATAAAAAGGAATTAACTATTCCCACACATTCCTTTGGTCACCAGTCAAAATATAAATATAAAATCCATGAAATTTTGCAAATTAATGCAAACAACCAACCTTGCGGATGATGTAAAAGGACTTGATAAGCTCCGAGACCTTCTTGGCATTGCCAATGTTAGGCAATGACCTGAGAAGATTACGTATAATGAGAACGTCCGAGAGTGCAACCATCATCCCTGAAGCGACTATAGGATGACGCATATTGAATGCATCTCCCAACACAATCACTCCTTTCTTATCACTCGGCTTCGCTGACATACTCATAGTCGCATGAACTTTTACCTCTTGTAGTCCCTCGTCAACCCCTTTCAAAAATATCTCCCGGAGCTTTCCAGTTTCAGGTATCTACAACACGAAAAGGATTAATGATAGATACAAAAATTACACCATTCGAAATCAAAGAAACTCCTTATGATTCCTTGAATACGTGTACCTGAGGAGCTAGAGTTTTCTTGAGAAAGTTAACCATTTCGCCATTCGCTATAGAAGGAATATTGTCGGCAGGAAGCTCGGCAGCAACACGAACCTCATCGCTGGTTATTTGATATAACACACAGGGTAGAGGTTTAGCAAAAGTCAGATGCATACTATGAGGATCTTCAAGTCGGCTATTCTTCACGACGAATCCCACAAAATTCGAGAGCACTTCCTCCTGTATACATATAGACGTGACAAGACCATCAGTGAGGATATAAAAAGGTCTACAATGCTTTAAAATAAGCAGTGGCTAGGCAGAAATTTTGTCAACCGGAATCTTATATAAAAAATGAATACTAAATAATAATATAGAAAATAATATTGTGGATAATTATTACATATATTTTTTAAAATTGAAAATTATGTACAATTACTGAAAAATAAAACTGATTAAATTGTGGATTATTATTACATATATAACTTTTTAAAATTTAATATTATTTACTATTACTGAAAAATAAAACCGTTTTGGAGTTTAATATTATAAGTAGAATTGATAATTTAAATTTAATTAATTGATATTAAGATACCATCTATTGATATTTATATAATTTATTATTATATTCAATTTTTACTAGTGTTGAAATCTGAATCAAAGGATAGTTGTTTAAATATAAACATCAAAGCTATGATAATTTATCTACAAAGATAAATACATACAATTAATATTAATTTTATGCCTTTAACAATTTAAAAAAAAAATTGTATGCTCTGCAATTCAATCAAGGGAAATGAATATAAATATGTGATATTTACTTTATTTATAAATCTTTTTGTATAATTAAAATTACTATATATTAGGTGTTTTGACCACACATGCGAACATAATTTTTAATAACTATTTAATTTATTTTTTATTAAAGTAAAATTATTTACAAAATTATTAAAATATTGAACTTAAATATAAAGTTATTTATATATGATAATTTTATCATTAAATATGCTTGTTTTTTTGAAATTTTAGAAACACTCACATAAATTAGAAATATTTTTATATAAATGTTTTTTATTAATTAATATTTAATTATAATATTTAGTCTTAATTTTTTTAACTTTAATAATAGAAACTATTTTTGCAGATGATAACATAATATATATAAGAATTATTTTCTTCTTTTTGACAATATTAATTTATAATCATAGAAATCTAATATTATTAAATTAAAATTTGTGTTTAATTATATAATAAATTATATATAAAGATTTATTAAGGATAACAACGATTTCAAACGTTTTAATTTCTAACGTGAGAGTTCTTATTCGGAGAATTACTTCGCAAATAATAGTAAAGATATGAATATACTTAACATTAAGATATAAAATAGTTTTTTCGAGTTGGAGAAACGTGTGGAACTTCACAATATGGGTCCGTTGAAAATTTGTGTTGTTGGTAATTTAGGCGAAACATTTTAAATATTAAAATTAAATGGGTCAGCTGAATCCCCTCCTCCGCCCTTGATAATAAGTGTTCACTTACTTTGTTATCGATGGCTGACCGACGAAGATTTGAATAGCAACCGTCGCATACCACAGTGAGAGGTGCAAATGCATTTATTTCTTCCCCTGCGCTGTTCTTGTATGTCACTCCTTTAACCACACCTTTAACTTTTATCAAAGACTTCACGGTTCCTTCTTCTAATTGCACACTGCCAATGTATTGCATCGTATTAAGAAGATGAAATTATATTCCTTCTGTTCGCAAGAAAGATTTTTTAGTTTTTTCTATTCCACAAAGGTATATTATATTCTCTAAATTTTAAAACTATTTTAACAATTTATATTTGTAAATAGTTTATTTTTAGAAAACATTAATT
>CAKOAT010213377.1:1508-20581 GCA_932364175.1 Eruca vesicaria subsp. sativa | reverse complement strand
GACGTATGGCAACAAGAAATCAAGAATTATTGTGTAGTGATGAATGTGAAGGAAAGAGAGAAAAACCTTCAAGGCCAAGCTGAGCTAATTTGAGGCGTCCTCCTGCTTGCATCAGCTCTCCCATAAATCTTTGAGGTTCTTTCAAGTCCCTCTCTATCACATGTACTCGCCGCCCATCCTAGATCCACATGTAAATCATCATGAACACATATTGAATAGCTACTAATGCAAAACTTAAAATAACATTTTTGTAGAAACTCATCGAAATTAGTACTTAGATTCATAATTTTAAATCAAGTTTTTCTTTTGTTGTATTTAAAATCCATGAACGGTTAGACACCCATGCATAATTACTCTCTTTATTGTCTCTCTTTTTCATTTTTCCTTAAACGTTGGACTAAATGCTAAAGATATGGATCTACCTTAGCAAGAGCATAAGCTAGAGCCGAGCCTGCCACACCCGCCCCAACAATTATAACATCAGCGACGTCGTCTCTTCTCTCCTCTGCCTCTGCTTCCTCCGTAGCCTCCGCCTTTCTCTTGATGAGGTGAAAAACCATCCATGTCAGAACAAAGGCGAGTAGCGTCCACAACCACGCGTATGTCGGTACCATTTTTGCTTAGTAGTGATATCTCTGTCTTTATCTCTGAAATGATATCGTTAAATAGGAACTTTATATCTAGGTTCCAAGAAATGCTCTTAAATAAGATAAACCCACTATGTCAAGCCTGGACATGAAAAATATTATTAAACTAGTGATTTATCCGTGTTTCAAGCGGGATAGAACTTTTGTTTATATATAGATGCTGTGTAAGTGTATTTTTTTTGTTTTAGAAATTTCGGATTTGATACTAAATGTTTGGTTGATGTTTGGAATTTGTCTAAATAATTATGTAATTTAGGGGTGACTAAAATAAGTTGCTGTAATTTGAGAAAATTTTATATATTATCAGATGATGGATATTGAAATGCATGAGATGTTTGCGGTGGTTTATATTTTTGTATATTTGTTTCATACCATAATTATAAGAGTTTTGTTATTTAATTCTTCTTATTGGGTTTTATAAAGTACGAATGATTATTTAAATAGTGTCTTCTATATAGTATTGCACCTTTCTGTGGTTTAATTTGGTTTAGTTTTCTATTAGTCTAATCATAATTGCATATGGGTTAAGTTCTAGATTTGAGTTATATAGTTGAACCATTTATAAATATGGATGTTTATAAGACTAATATTTTGTTTTGTTGGGACATGTTATATGATGTGACCATTATAACATTTTGTTAGCGTACATGTCAAATGACTTGCTAATTTTTTGTCAGATAAATTTGAAAATTTTTTGTTTTGGTTTTGCGTTTCATAGAGAGAATGTGTAACTTTGTGGTAGTCAGTTATATAATGATGCTATATGAATATTTGGTGTCAGTTATAAATCTGTCTCAACTTTTCCTATAAAGTTTTTTTGTAATCAATTCTAAACTGAGTAAAGAAACAAATCTTATCGGGAATACAATTATAAAATTATACAGAAAAGACATTAAATTTATTTTCATGAATATAAATTACTAAAGTCTAATAAACTTTAATAAAAAAAAACTCACGTTCCAAACTAAAAATAAAGTCCAATCAAAAATATTTTTCAACAAATAATAGATCTTTGGTTTTAAGGAAAAAAAACTCTAATTTAGACCTAATCAGATTCACTGATATTTGCAGACTTGTAGTTGTATGACAATTATAAGATAGGTAATAATCACTTACCCTTTTTTTATTTGATGTTTTAGATTCGTGTAGATAAATTAAAAGATATTTAAAGTTGCATATTTTATATAAATAAAAACATTAGTAATTATACATTTAATCATATTTTACCCAATAGGAAAACAAATTATAGAACATAGAGAGTTATATAGCATATAAAAATAAGAAAATAGTTTAAATTAACACATTCTTAATATGATTTTCATGTTTATTTTAACTATATTACTTTTAGTTTCAAAGAGGTGAATAGGCATTTATATCTCTAATCTATATTTAGAATTTATATCTAAGAGGTGTGTTTTAGAATACTAAAAATAAATAAATACTTAAAATTAAAATAAAATTTTAAAATATTTTTAAAGTGATTTCGAATTTCAAAATTTATACTAAAATTATAATTTTTAATTTTATATTGTGTATTATATATTTAAATTTATTTATCAATATATATTTTAAAATAGGTGTAGAACAGTCTTTTTCTCTTTAAAAAATGCCGTATTTGTGAAAATATTATTTTATTTAAAATAAACATATTTAAATGGTAAAAAGAGGTAAAATCATAATTTCTTTTAAATTAATAAAATTTACACTAAAACTTGAAAAAATCATCTATATTATAAACGGAAAACATCACTTATTTTACTAGCTTTATCTGTTCTTTTATTTCTATTTAAAACTGGTTTCTAAGTAATATGAATTCTCAAAAATGTTTCAAATGTATTCTGGTTGTTGGAATATACTTCCTCTATTTCAAAGAGATACATATTCTAGAAAAAACTGGTGTTCTAAAACGATACATTTTTTAGATTTTTTTATTCGAAATTTTATCAATTAATAAGGAAAAATTGTAAATTTCAAAAATATTAATTGTATATTTTGAAATTTTATTGGTTTAAAAATATGGGAAAATAAAATTACAAAAATTTATGCATTAATAACTAAGTTTTAATATTTTTTAATAAGTGTGAAAAACTTAAAATATTTATTATTTTGAAACAGAAGGAGTAATTTATTGCATGTAATTTTCTGGAAAATTGATATCTGTCCATCTTTTATAGGAGAAATGTTGAAACTTTTCTTGGTTGAAACTTGTACTCTTTCAATACAAAGAAAAAATGTTGGCTGACCCAAAATAAATATTTATATATTCAACCCCTGACTGCAACATCATGGCCGCCCACAACTGCATCCACATATCTATATTGAGAATTCGGCCAAAAAAAGCACCAACTTTGCACGAATGGCCAAAAGAAACCTGTACTCGAGTCTGGCCAAAAGAAACCTGAACTTTTGTTGACTTTATTAGTTTATTAAGAAACTTACGATTGACTCGCCATTTTAACACACCGTTAACAAACCGTTAAGACGGTGTTAAGTCAGACGTTAATTGTTGCCGTTAGGATGAAACGACGTCGTTTTAAGCTATTTGAAAATAAAAAACGTAGACCACTGGATTCGAACCCGGGTTGATTGGATTAAGTGGCAAGGTCGTTTACCACTAGGCTAGTGGCACATTCAATGTATTTACTAACACATTTAGTTATATTTGGTACTGACTGAATATTAAAAAAATTCTATAAAAATTTTTAAAATCTTTAAAATTTCAAAACAAATGAAAAATAAAGAATTTTTTTATAAAATTAATTTTGAAATTAAAATTAAAATAAAATTTTATTTTTCTTTAAAAAATCAGACGGGAACTTATAAAATTTTATTTTTCTTTTAATGTATCTATTAACACATTTACTTATATTTGGTACTAATTGAATATAAAAAAATCTATAAAAACATTAAAAATCTTTAAAATTTCAAAAAAAAAAATGAAAAAATAAAGATGTTTTTTATAAAATTAATTTTAAAATTAAAATAATTGTTTTTTTCTTTAAACTAAAATTTTGGAAGATTTTTGATTTTTTAAAGAAAAGAAAATTTATTTTAATTTTAATTTTAAAATTAATTTTATAAAAAAACTCTTTATTTTTTCATATTTTGAAATTTTAAAGATTTTTTAAAGTTTTATAGAATTTTTTTTATATTCAATCAGTACCAAATATAAGTAAATGTGTTAGTAGATATATTGAAAGAAAAATAAAATTTTAAGAGTTCCCGTCTGATTTTTTTAAAGAAAAAAAATAATTTTAATTTTAATTTTAAAATTAATTTTATAAAAAAACTCTTTATTTTTTTTCATTTTTTGAAATTTTAAAGATTTTTTAAAGTTTTTATATAATTTTTTTTATATTCAATAAGTACCAAATATAAAAAAATGTGTTAGTAGATACATTGAATGCGCCACTAGCTCAGTGGTAAACTACCTTGCAATTTAATCCGATTAACCCGGGTTCGAGTCCAGTGGTCTACGGCTTTTTATTTTCAAATCGCTTAAAACGACGTCGTTTCATCTCAATTGAAAACGACGTCGTTTCATCCTAACGGTAATAATTAACAACGTTAATTTTTTCTGTTAAATTTGTTGACGGCGTGCCAAATTGGCAAGTCAACAAAAACTTTGTTAATTAATTCGAAAGTCAATGAAAAGTTTATGTTTTTTTTTGTCATGCCAAAAGTTCAGGTTTCTTTTGGCAATTCGTGTAAAGTTCGTGTTTTTTTTGGCCGAATTCTCAATCTATATTTAGTTTCTTTAAATTATAACCGATGCTGATTCACAAATGAGATCTTATACGTGTCAAGCTGCAAATAGTAGTCATGTGCTATGTTGGGCAATCTGAATTAAAAGTTCACTTTCAACACGAAGTTGAACTAGTGGTTTTGATAGCAAAAATTTTAGATCATTAACTCAATTTTATTAACAAAGAATAATTTACGATTTGAAACTATATTATTGATTGGTTTCAGACACGTATATAGATTATAAACCGAAAACTATTTATAAAAAAGGAAGTCGGAAGATCGTTGAAATATAAAATTCATAAATATGGGCGTGCACCGCATGGTATAATTAAATAACGGAGTAAGGACAAAATCTGGGCTGGAAAAAGAAGGTAAAATATAAAATACATAGTTTCTATTTGTGGAGTAAGTATCGAATCAATCAAACCATAAATGTCAACCCTGGCCGCAATAGACGTTGAGATGATGACGCGTTATGTTTTGAATATACCATATAAAATAATAAATAAATAAATATTAAATATTTTTTTAGAAACTAAAATAGTTAAAAGAAAATAACCCCAACTTTAGCAAAACTAACACCACCACTTATACTCTATACCCTAAAACTTAAATCTAGACCTTAAATCTTATACCCTAAATCTAAATTCTATATTTTAAAATTTAAATCATAAATCCTAAGCTCAAACTCTATACTTTAAACTTAATTCCTAAACTCTAAATTATAAATCCTAAAATTTAGAATCTAAATCATAACCCAAATTTTATATATTGAATATAAACCATAGATCGTAAATCCAAATTTTAGATCAATCATGAACTCAAAAGTAAATTCTAAATTCAAAAGTGAAATCATAATCTTATACTTTAAAAGAACAATATCAATATTAATCCAAACATTTACGATATAAGATTTAGATTTAGAATTTATAGTTTGATTTTGAGTTGGTATAGGATTTAAATTCAAGATCTAAGATTTGGGTTTATGATTTAGGATTCAGGATTTAAAACTTAGAGTATAGGATTTAGATTTAGGATATAGAGTTTGAGTTTAGAGTCTAGGGTTTAGAGTATAGGATTTGAATTTAGGATATATGGTTCAGATTTAAGATATAGGTTTGGATTTTAGGGTATAAGATTTGGATTTAAGGTTTAGAGTTTATGATTTAGTGTTATGTTTAGCATTTAGAGTTTAATTGACGGTGTTGGTGTTGGCAAAATTGATGTTATGTTTTTTTAGCTATTTAAATTTTTTAAATTTTTTTAAATAATTTTTAGTTATTAGTTTATGTGACATAATGAACAGTTATTAAAAATAAGGTGAATTTGAAGATTACCCTAGGAATGAACCTAAATTTTGTTCTTATTATTGTTAGTTATAATTATGTTTCAGAAAGTTGTCATCTGCATATCACCTGGCATTTGAAATGCGATTATGCGAAGCAGGTTTTCTTCTTCTAAAAGCATGTTTTCGAGAAAACTATTTTAGAAAATTACAAGTTTGAAACGAAATCTGAGATTAATTTTAAAACAATTGTAATCCAAATCAGATGTTAGAGACTTAGAAAGTATTAATATTTTATCACAACTTTATTAGATAATTAACTATAATGTAGACGTTAAAACATGAAAATAAAACTAATGAACAAACATATGATACCTCATCCCTCCATTAATGCTGTTCTTACAGTCTTAAACATAAACAAAATAACATTTCTCGCAACGAAATCACGCTTAAATATAAATAAACGAAAGGTAATTTAGTCCAAAACATTATCGTTGTCATCATTCTTATTTTCTTTATTTATTTCAATATAAATGTCAATCCAGATGTATTATTCCTTTTTGTGCTAAGAAGATGCCGAAAAGTTTCTTCTGGAACATAAATGCAATACGATTTTGACAAATTCACAAATAATAAAATATTTTTTGATGACAAACTCACAATCATAACTTTCTATGCTCCATATACATATATGTCTGATACATATCGCAGTTTTTGTTGTTTTGTTTTAATCTCAATGCAGCTTTTGTTGTTTTGTTTTAATTACAAAAAATATTTTATTATTTGTGATTTTTCTTTTCTTTTTGTGACTTTGCGATACTCAGCTGCATTGGTTGGAGACATCATATGGATAACCCCTTCAGCCTTAAGATACGGAATCAACAATTTCAAAGACACTTAAGGATTCACATTTAAAAAAAAAAACAACACAAAAAGAAAAGAAAAATCAATATCAAATTGCGGAAAAATCTGCAACATTAGAAAATATGTAATGACGTTTACCAAAAAAGGAAAGGAAGATATAATGACTTACACCACAAAGTCTGAGGCTATGCCAAATGCGAAGAGGAGAGGGAAATGGAGAGAGCAGTTGGCCAATGGAGGATAGAGTAATAGCGAATAAATGATATATGAGAGAAAGTGGACGAGGGTTCATGCCGCCAAGCAGAGCCATCATGCCTGACGTGCGTAACCCACCACTAGAGAGGTAATCATAGTAGCCCTGTCGCATCGCCTCTTTTGCTTGGTCCGTTGATGCAATTTGCACTTGCGAAATGCACTCCCTAGTGTGTTTACTGTTGCTGACATCGGCTTCAAACGTATAATTTTAAATTTTAAATAGGTTTCGAGTGTTCCTTTTGAAGATTAGTATGTGTATGACATATGCTCACCTTGCGTATTATATAAAAAGACTTAATAACTTCAGATACTTTGTTCACATCACGGCTGAAGAAGACGGCGTAGAATGAGAATGTCAGATAACAAAACCATCATTCCAGAAGCAATTGCTGGATGACGCATGTTGAATGCATCTCCCAATACAATCACTCCCTTCTTTCTTCTCAAAGTAGCTGACATGTTCTTTGCTGGAGTCACTTTTATGTTTGCTCCCTCTTTGATCCCTTTCAAGAATACTTTGCGGAGTTTTGGAGGTACCTACCAATTAAACGTATAGATATGTTAAATGAATAGTCTCTCTGAACCGCTTGAAGACGGTTGAATTTGTACATACATGTATAATGTATTACTTATCTACGTACTAGTAACACCAACTTAGTTAACTGTTTATATATAAGCTTCAAACCCAAAATTTGATATATAAACTTTTCATTTATGTGATTTTTATATTTTTAGCAAAAAAAAAACTGTTCCTTCCCGAACTCTTACAATATATACAGTGATGCTAAAAAAATTATATAGAGAGATGTATTCTATCATTAGTAAATACATGGAGGCAAAACTGTCACGCCATTTTACGTACCTTACCAAGAGCATAGGCGAGAGCAGAGCCACCGACACCAGATCCGATGATGATGACGTCAGGACCACCGTCTCTTATCTGCTCCATGGCCGCATCCGCCAACTTCGTTGCCTTCTTCCTCCTGTTGGTGACGTGGTATGTCGTCCAAGTCAGTACGAGGGCAAGAAGCGTCCATACACAAACTTCCATAAGAGCATTGTTTACCGGTTGGGATATTGTTTGGTTCTTAAAATTTTCTTCTTCTTATTTTGTTTTCTGATTTAAAAGAATAGAAAAAGATAAATATAAACTATTTATGGATTGCTACGTGTTAATAGGATCCGTAAACAGTTAACGATATGGCTTAAAACATTTTTTATTTAACGATATTTGGGAAAAAAAAGATGAATCCCACACGTAAGACCATCCCATTAGGGAATTATAAGGGGTTTAAAAGGGGGGGGGGTGGAATCACACGGTTTTTGAAGCAAAAAGTGGTGAATCCACGTCGTGTGAGCTCGCTGCGGTGATACCAGATCGGATTCACCATATGGCGGACCATTTTTTTTTTGGAAAAGTCAAAAGAAAAAAAAAAAAAAATGACTTCCGGGGTCGTACCAGAAGAATATCACTGATCGAGATGCTCGAAGAACCCTTCCCACCACCGATAATGTGTTCTAAAATCCTTGTCCATATTTATTTATATTATTACTCAGTATATGAGAACTGAGAAAGGTGGGGTAAATTAGCATATATATATATATATATATATAGACTATAGTGGGGATAAACGTAGCATCACCACTTAGCATAAGAACAGAAAAAAAGAAGAAGAAAAAACAGTAAAACCAATAATTGTCTTGGATATTTTTCTATTTTCTTATATACAAGTATATGAAATTGGTGTTCCAAAAAAAAAAAAAACAAGTATATGAAATTGCCCACCCCCAATAATGATGGCGCTTAAATTTATGGCTCTGATTGGATTTGATTGAGACCGATTAACATGGACGTTGAAAATGTACAAACTACTCATGTGCCAATGATATATATGAAGTTGACAAAACTACGGATTAGAAGATATGGATACTATCGAATAGGTTCTATAAATTGAGTAGTACATCTATTTTTGGTAAGTTACTTTATATAGTAAATTTGGAACTCATTTACATTTCAGTTAATTATGCTCTTAATTTTTTAAATACAATATTTTCAGAATAATATGATCAGATTTTTGAAAACGTTGTGTCGCATGATTTTCTTGTAGATATTAATAATTAATGTGAATTTTAAAGCTTCATTTAATTAAAATATTGTATTTTATGTACATATATTATATGACAAATTCAAATTGGGTGTTTTTCATTCTTCTCCCATATAAGTTCTATTTTAGTTTTTTTTACCAAAAAGATTCTATTTTAGTACATAAAGACAAAAAACGTTTAAAATTGTGGCTGTAACTGATTTTTTTAATGATATGATTAAATAAAATAAAATAAATATTTTACGAATAATAAATTGGAAGGCTAAATGAGATGAAATTAAAGCCTGAATTATTAGTGGAATACTGAATTTGATATTTTCCAAAAACTTTTGAGATATGAAATAAAAGGAATAAAATTTAACATGAATTACTTTTTCTTTTAGAAAATCGAATATGTGGATTTTTTTCAGTTAACTTTTGTTCATCGTAACTGTAAATGTAACTGACTAATGTATTTCAAAACATTTTATTCCATACACAAACATTTAACCAATGAACAGTCAGTTAATTATTACAATCCTTTTATTTCCCTAGAATATTCCGACGCCTATTTTCCATTTATTTATTAATATGTAATAGTAAGCACAATGCAATACAATTTTAACAAACGCACAATCGCAAAGACTCCCGCTCCTGATATGTTATAGACTTATAGTTCATTATTTCAAAGCAGTGATGCTTAGAGAGGGGTTGCGGACATATAGCTTTTGCGATACGCGGCTGCGGATGCTGAAGAGAACATCTGGCCAACCCCTTCCGCTTTGAGATGAGGAACCAGCATCTTCAAAGAAAACTAAATTAAGAGACAAAAACAATGTCAAATTCTAATGGGTAACTATAAAAAATGTAATATAAGAAGAGAAACAATGACTTGCTCCAAAGGTCAAACTGCAACGGTAAACTAAAATGACCGACATGTAATTTCAAAAAAAAAAAAATCAATTCTATATAGAATTTGCAAAGACTGACTTTGGGCATGTAACCCGGGTTCAAATCACTTTTTGGATAGAAGATTATTATCTAAGTTAGAATATCTAGATGCTGAATTCGGATATATGAAGTATTATGGGTGTAAGACTAGGAAGTTTCATTGTAAATAAAAATGCAAATATAAAGAAAGATATAGTAACTTTTTTTTAAATAGATATAGTAACTTACACTAAAAAGTCTGAGACTGTGCCAAATCCGACGAGGAGAGGGAAATGGAGAGAGCAGTTGACCAGTGGCGGATAGAGTAACAACGAATAGATGATAGATGAGAGAAAGTGGGCGAGGGTTCATACCACCGAGTAGAGCCATCAAGCCCGACGAGCCATAGCCACCACTAGAGAGGTAATCATAGCAGCTTTGTCGCATTGCCTCTTTGGCTTTATCTGTCGATGAAATTAGCACTTGAGAAAATGCATTCCCTAGTGTGTTCACCGTCGCTGACATTGGCTACACCATACAAAATCATGTCATGTTTTCAAAATTTTGTTGAGGTTGTTATAAATAAAATTTATTTAGAATATCATGTTTTAGATTAGTACGTGACGTGTGCTAACCTTTCGAATAACATAAAAGGACTTGATAATTTCTGAGACTTTGNGGTTATTATATGGGCTTGTAGTATAATTTGTTTTAGTTAATACGAAGAGAGTTAGTGGGTCAGAATCAAAGGTGTGTCAACTTATATTAAATGTGGTTCAATATGTTTAATATTACTGAATATACATATATACAATTTTTTTTTTTAAATAAAAGGTGTGTCACTTGACACCCCATTAGTAAGCATAGATCCGCCTCTGTGCGTAACCCACCACTAGAGAGGTAATCATAGTAGCCCTGTCGCATCGCCTCTTTTGCATGGTCCGTTGATTCAATTAGCACTTGCGAAAAATGCACTCCCTAGTGTGTCTACTGTTGCTGACATCGGCTTTTCACACGTATACTTTAAAATTTTAAATAGGTTTCGAATGTTCATTTTGAAGATTAGTATGAGCATGATATATGCTCACCTTGCGTATTATATAAAAGACTTAATAACTTCAGATACTTTGTTCACATCACGGAGGTTTCCCAATGGCTGAAGAAGACGGCGTAGAATGAGAATGTCAGATAATAAAACCATCATTCCAGAAGCAATTGCTGGATGAGGCATGTTGAATGCATCTCCCAATACAATCACTCCTTTTTTCTGCTCAAGAGTTGGACAATCTTTGGGTTCATTCTCTATTTCTTAGTATTAATGAAATTTTCTGTGACAAAAAAAAAATGTTTGCTCCCTCTTCGATCCCTTTCAAAAATACTTTGCGGAGTTTTGGAGGTACCTACCAATTAAACGTATAGATATGTTAAATGAATAGTCTCTACGTACATGTATATCGTATTACTTATCTACGTACTAGTAACACCAACTTAGTTAACTATTTATATATTTATCTAGTCTAATTGATCAAATCTAATGCGTACCTGAGGAGCAAGATCGTTCTTCACGAAGGAAGCCATCTCACCATTGGCAATAGAAGGAAAATAATTTGATAAAAGCTCAAAACCACAACGAATATTGGTGCTGCTGATTTGATACAACATGGTGAAAGACGGTTTACCCATTATTAAGTGTTATTTTTGGGGTTCTTCAAGGCGACAATTCTTTACGAAATAACCTTCGCCTATATCAAATCACAGAGCATTAATGCTAAAATTTTAACTAACTGGCTAACTCATAGTGGATAAATGACATTAATTATATATGTCATTAACGTTTCATTAAAATATTTTAGTGTTATTATTTTTAATTATATATGTAGGAATACTCACATTGTTGTCGTTTAGAGAGTGACGAAGGTTTGAGTAGCAACCGTCGCATACCACAGTGAGAGGTGCAAAGGCGGTCGCTTCTTCGCCTGAACTGTTCTTGTATGTCACTCCTTTGATCACTTCTTTTTCTTCTATCAAAGATCTCACAGTCCCTTCTTCTAGCCGCACACTGCGAATTAATAATTGTGTAATCAGTGTTATAAGGAAGATCACTTTGAAGATTTAGATATCATAATGAATTTAATTATTAGTAAAAGCTCATACAAAAGTATATACAATTCAAACGTTGAGACTCAATCTTAAACACAAATGGAACTGATGAATCCTTATCCTGAAAGGAAAACAACTTAAAACTTATGGTATCTAAGCTTTGTATATCTTCAGGACTTCATGTTTATCTTTCAATACTCCATGTTTATCTTCTAATACGACCTTCTCATTCCTTCAGTATTGAAAGAATGACATAAACATGTTTATCTTCTATAAATTGAGTAGTACATCTATTTTTGGTAAATTACTTTATATAGTAAATTTGGAACTCATTTACGTTTCAGTTAATTATGCTCTTAATTGTTTTAAATACAATAGTTTGAGAAATAATATGATCATATTTTTGAAAACGTTGTGTCGCATGATTTTCTTGTAGATATTAATAATTAATGTGGATTTTAAAGCTTCATTTAATTAAAATATTGTATTTATGTACTAATATTATATGACAAATTCAAATTGGGTGCTTTTCATTCTCCCATATAAGTTCTATTTTAGTTTTTTTTACCAAAAAGGTTCTATTTTAGTATATAAAGACAAAAACGTTTAAAATTATAAGCTATAACTGATTTTTAAATGATATGATAAATAAAAATATATATTTTACGAATAATAAATTGGACGGCTAAATTAAATGAGATGAAATTAAAACCTGAATTATTAGTGGAATACTGAATTTGATATTTTCCAAAAACTTTTGAGAAATGAAATAAAAGGAATAAAATTTAAAATGAATTACTTTTTCTTTTAGAAAATCGAATATGTGGATTTTTTCTCAGTTAACTTTTGTTCATCGTAACTGTATATGTAACTGACTAATGTATTTTGAAATATAATAATGTATTTCAAAACATTTTATTCCATACACAAACATTTAACCAATGAACAGTCAGTTAACTATTACAATCCTTTTATTTCCCTAGAATATTCCGACGCCTATTTTCCATTTATTTATTAATATGTAATAGTAAGCACAATGCAATACAATTTTAAGAAACGCACAATCGCAAAGACTCCCGCTCCTGATATGTTTTAGTTCATTATTTCAAAGCAGTGATGCTTAGAGAGGGGTCGCGGACATATAGCTTTTGCGATACGCGGCTGCGGATGCTGAAGAAAACATCTGGCCAACCCCTTCGGCTTTGAGATGAGGAACCAGCATCTTCAAAGAAAACTAAATTAAGAGACAAAAACAATGTCAAATTCTAATGGGTAACAATTCTATAAAAATTGTAATATAAGAAGAGAAACAATGACTAGGAAGTTTCATTGGAAATAAAAATGCAAATATAAAGAAAGATATAGAAACTTTTTTTTTGAGAAATAGATATAGTAACTTACGCTAAAAAGTCTGAGACTGTGCCAAATCCGACGAGGAGAGGGAAATGGAGAGAGCAGTTGACCAGTGGCGGATAGAGTAACAACGAATAGATGATAGATGAGAGAAAGTGGACGAGGGTTCATACCACCGAGTAGAGCCATCAAGCCCGACGAGCCATAGCCACCACTAGAGAGGTAATCATAGCAGCTTTGTCGCATTGCCTCTTTTGCTTTATCTGTCGATGAAATTAGCACTTGAGAAAATGCATTCCCTAGTGTGTTCACCGTCGCTGACATTGGCTACACCATGCAAAATCATGTATTATTTTCAAAATTTTGGTGAGGATTTTGAAAATGTCATGTTTTAGATTAGTAAATGACGTATGCTAACCTTTCGAATAACATAAAAGGACTTGATAACTTCTGACACTTTGTTTACATCACCGAGGTATTCCAATGGCTGGAGAAGGCGACGTAGGATGAGAATGTCAGATAGTAAAACCATCATTCCAGACGCGATTGCTGGATGACGCATGTTGAATGCATCTCCCAGCACAATCACACCTTTCTTGTTGCTCAAAGTAGCTGACATGCGCTTTAGTGGCATCACTTTTATTTGTGCTCCTTCATCGATCCCTTTCAAAAATATTTTGCGGAGTTTTTGAGGTACCTGATAAATAAGTGTTAATGAAATGTTAAACTGGACTCATAGACTGCTTTTAATTGTTAGATTGTGAGTATATATGACATTTCTACGTTAACATATATTTAGTTATATTATAATAATCAGATATTAATTATCAGCCTAATGCGTACCTGAGGAGCCATAGTGTTTCTCAAAAAGTTGGTCATTTCACCATTGGCAATAGAAGGAATTTTTCCGGGGAAAATCTCCAAACTACAACGTACGTCACTGCTGCTTATTTGATACATCATGATGAAGGATGGTTTAGCCATTACCATGTGTAAGTATCCGGGTTCTTCGAGCTGACAATTCTTTGATATGTAACCAACTTGGTACGACATAACCTCCGCCTATAATAAAAATTTATATTACAAAGATGCTTATGAAGTACGAAAATAAATCAAAGTAATTCTATCTAATTAAATTTTTAGTATAAGATGGAAGCCTAGTTTTGGTTTAAAGCTAAACTCACATCATTATCATTGAGAGACCGTCGAAGGTTCGAGAAGCAACCGTCGCATACCACAGTGAGAGGTGCAATGAGCGTCGTTTCTTCACCTGAACTGTTCTTGTATATCACTCCTTTGATCACTCCATTTTCTTCTACCAAAGTTTTTACCGTTCCTTCTTCCAGCTTCACACTGCCAATCAATTTTTGGTGTAGTTATAAGGAAGTTCGATGCTATTGTCAAGTTTAGTAGTATATATATGCTTCACAAAAAAAAAAAGAAAAAAAAGTAGTATATATATTGTCAAGTATATATATATATTTATTCTAGGAACTGGTGACTAATATGTTATTTAGGAGGCAATAGCAAAAGGAACGTCAAAAAAAGTTGAAGGACTAATAGGTGTTGGATCCGAAGGTCAGTACATCCCTCTAGCTTGTTAAATTATTCTCGTTAGGACCAGACTTCTCCCAACAACCACTATCAAATTCTGTGAGGCAAACTCAGATAGCTCTCCAAAAACCGACTATAACATATATAATACGTGCAATTATTCTAAATATATATTCAATAGGTATTTGCCGTCTTGTTGTAGAATAGCGAGATAACCAGCTTAACTTTGGTTAAACCAAGATGAAGTATCCAAAATTTCCACAAACGTTTTAGTTTCCAAAGAGATACGTACTTAGGGAGAGAAGAGGCTTTTTGGCGCAGTCGCTGTACAAAACGGCCATTGTGAAAAGATCGACCAGTAGGTTCGTAAGGAAAGTTCTTGTCCTCCATTGGAAAAGGTATGAGGGCTTTGTTCCCGTCCTTATAAAGTGCTAAGCCTGGGGCTTTCTGTGCATCGATTTCTTCCAAACAATCTATATATAGAAACGCAAAATTTTAATTAGGAAACAAAGAGACAATATAAATTATATACACACATGTAGATGTAAGTGAAGCGGAGACAGACCTTGAAGGCCAAGGTTAGCTAGCATGAGTCGTCCTCCAGGTTGCATAAACTCACCCATCATTCTCACAGGTTCGCTCATGTCTCTCTCTATCACATGTACTCGACGTCCGTCCTTTAACACAATGTCAATATATACGAGTGTTAGTTCCAGTCGCAAGTATATGCATGGTATTATAAAAGCTTAACATTCGAATGTTCACGTACAAAAAGAATAAGAAAATAGTTAACGATGTTGAATTCTAAATTATCGTGTTTTCATTGAACTCAATTGAAAACAATTTTGATTGGCATTTATCCTATATATAAGTTAATTACTAGTATGTGATTTAATCACCTTTCATCACGTTCAGACGTGGTAATTGTGGAAACAATGTATTCAAAGTAGCATCTCAATAACAGGTGATTCTGATATTATATTGAACTCAGATTATTATGAACTAAAACTAATTGGTTATAAGTTATAAACATTTACTCTATATTTTAATGATTAACAAACAAAATTATGATGCCGCTGGACGCTGTCACGCCAAATTTAATTACCTTAGCAAGAGCATAGGCAAGAGCTGAGCCACCGACACCAGCTCCCACGATGATGACGTCTGGACCACCGTCTCTTTTCTCCTTGGCTGCCGTATCCGCCAGCTTAGTTGTCTTCTTCCTCCGGTTGCTGACGTGGAATATTGCCCAAGTCAGCACGGTGGCAAGAAGCGTCGTCCACAAATAGACTTGCGTAAAATACATAACCATATTTATCAGCTATTACTCAGTATGGTTTATGAGATATTGAGATGAGATGAGATGAGATGAGATGAGAACGCCCGAGTAACATATTTATACTCAACAAGGGCGTGGGTGGCATCACTGCATGCAAATTTAAAATGATTAAAAAAAAGCAATCAATTGTTATTTTTTTGTTGTCCATATGAGACGTCGTTATAATCTCTGACTTCTCTAAGTTGATATTGTCCATGCTAATAAATATTTTTTTTGTACTATTCGGAACAAACAAAGAAAAAGGCACAATATTATTGACATTTCTGAAACTCTTGACTGATGTATTAAATAAGTAGATAAATGAGTTAACGTCAATCGACGTTTTTGATAGTCAGAGTCTCAGAGTATTTACCGTACTAAACTGGTTGTTAGGTAGGGACACAGATCGGATATCCAGGTTTTTAAAAGTATTTATAATTTACTTTGAATGTTACAGATATCTAATTTTTTAATTTATTTTCGTTCGGTAAAATACATATATTAACCAAGCGAGAACGGCCTAGTGGTCTTGAGGGAGTTTCAGTCTAAATACGGACCCGGACTCGAATCACGTTGGCCACAGAGAGTAAACTTTAAAATTTGGGCTTTCCCAGCGTCCGATGACTGAAACATACTCCAACCGATAATGTAGACTGATACGGACACTCGCCGTTAGTCTGCATCCATCTTGGTGGGTGCTAGGATACACCGAGTTATTCAAAAAAAATACACGGATTTTCGAAAAAACAGATATCCGGAAAATAAATAGATATTTACGAATACTTACAGATTACAGATATCTCATATGTTTGGATTAAGATGAATAATCTTAAAATTTTGATATAATTTTTTTTTGTAAAATATTTTTTGCATGATGTAAAAATTAAAAATTAAAAGAAGTAGCGACTTTACATATTTTGTAATTTTTTTAAACATAGTTCACAATTATAATAACACAAAACTTAAGAAAAAATTATAATTGTCATAAAAAAATTCTCTTCTTTTTATCTAATACATGTATATAAGTAATAATATGAATACAATTTGTCAAATCATATGTTAGAATGATAATTATAAAATTTTATACATTTAAAACTTTAAATATAATCAAGATATACATGTATTTATATATTGCCGGATCGGATCGGATATCCGATTCGCAAAATTTTAGTATTTGTGCTTTGTTTCAATTTTAACGGATATTGAGTTTTAGTATTTGCTTCGCTTCGAAAGTTTACGAATATTTGAAATTTTCGAATCGAATCGAAACGAATAACGAATCGAATCAAATTTAACGAATAAAATGTCCAACCCTACTGGTTGTTGAGTACTAAGGAGATTGTTGAAGTAAATTTCATATTTACAAGTGAGACATATTCTTCTAATTAGGGTTAAAGAATGTCTAGAATAAAATTTGAATTTTCAAAGTTACGAAATGGTTTTCAAAACCAAATATTGGTCGTCAACCATTTAGTTTGGTTTTACAAAAATATAGGTTAAAATATTTTAATGTTCAACATGCTTTAATTTCACAAGAATAAATGTAAAAAACACCAAATTTATTGACAACATTAGACCAAGACATAATTAAAAATGTAGAAACTGAATTTTCTTTTGTGAAATTTGACGAGGTCGCAGTCTAATATGAAGACAGCTCTTTTGGCATTATATATGATTGTCATGAGCATGTAGGGAGGCTAACCCGCAAGCCTCTGGTGCAGTCTGCATGCGAGATTCGTTTTTAAGCACACTGGAGAATTAAAGCCTATCCCATGCGGAACGGGTTAGATGAGACAAACCGGCGTCAGCCAGATAATTTTCCGACAGACATCCCACTTTAGAAGACTTATATATGAATATTATAGAGTGAAAGGTCTTGTTAATGTAAGTTCTTTGTACTTAGAACTCGACTTATTAAAATGTAGTAAATGTAGATGCCAGTGGTCACCGTTACCAGCAATAATCAATGGTTTATATGACAACTTGTTGAAAGTAAATGTATTTAACTGGTTGGCAGTAAATGACGTAATAGTTAAACATCAAATTAGATAAATGAATATAATATATAATTTATGAAAGAACATTAAAATCATGTTATTAGAATTTAAAATTTAAAGGCATTATTCAATATAATTTATTTAGAACACTTTTTATTTATACATTAATTAGTTGAAAGTTCTTGCGGTTAATAATATCATACGTATTAAATATGTAAGATTTTGACACAGTAGTATTTGATTGAAGTTTTCATTATTTGTAACAGAAATTAACCTAGCTGAGGATGAATTTATAAAAGAAATTGTATTTTGTCTGTGACAAAAATATTATTTTGTCACATCGCTACGCAAATGTTTTAGGGATGGAATTATTATTTTTATTTAGAACAATCTATCTGATTAAATTAGAATACAAAACAGATCTTACCCATTTCAGTGTTTTACTACAGTTTTATTTTTCACTTATAATAAATAATTCATTAATTATCTTTATTTTCATAATTCTGCATATATTTGTTGACCTTCTTTCATGTATTTTATTACATCTTTTGTTATTAAGATATTAACAACTCCTAAATTTCATGATTAATTATTTTTGTCACTTAAATTAAGCATAAAATTATCTAATTCATTATATAACTAACTAAAACATTTTGATTACTCACTAACAATTTAATAATTTGCTATTTTAACTAATTAGCACTATATTTAAACAAATATACATATTTTAGAATGCAATCTGATACACTAAAATTGGATCTTTGTCTACTGTCAAGTTAACAGTGTAATTGTAATATATTTAGATTCAATTCCAGAGGACCAGCCTACACTTTATTCTTGTGGGATCAGAATATAGCTAAAACAAGAGGGGGTTTTTAAGGTAAAAGAAATAACTTAAAAGACAAGTAACAAACGAAGGTTGTTTTCAAGAGGGTAAAG
>CAKOAT010213266.1:0-41843 GCA_932364175.1 Eruca vesicaria subsp. sativa | reverse complement strand
AATTTCGTGGTCATCAACAGGCCTTCTCCATTTCATGCGGTCCTAGGAAGACCCTGGATCCATAAGATGAAGGCAGTAGCTTCCACTTATCACCAATGTGTGAAATTCCCAACACCAGCCGGAATAACCACCGTACGAGGTAGCCAGAAGATCTCCAGGATCTGTTACCTGGGAGGATTCGGAATCCTCAAGGAATCACTTCAATAGCAATTACAGATCCAGGAAGGCCGAGAGATGCAACAAAATATTCGAGGTCCCCCTAGGAACCTGACCGAACGAGTTAGCATCGACGACTCAGATCCCGAGAAACAAGTAAACATCGGATCAGAGTTACCTCTCGAAACAAAAAAAGAATTAATCGACTTCCTGAAAAGCAACGTCAAAACATTTGCGTGGACTACCAGCGACATGAGAGGTATATACCCAAACTTCACCACTCACAAGCTCAATGTAGATCCTACTTTCAAACCGATCAAACAAAAACGCCGTAAGCTAGGCCTCGAAAAAGCCCAAGCTGTCAACGACGAAGTAGATCGACTCACGAAAGCAGGGTCCATCCGTGAAGTACACTACCCCGATTGGCTAGCTAACCCCGTAGTAGTGAAAAAGAAAAACGGAAAGTGGAGAATCTGTGTAGACTTCACCGACCTAAACAAGGCCTGCCCTAAGGACAGCTTCCCGTTACCTCACATTGATCGCCTCGTTGAGGCAACAGCTGGCCACCAGCTCCTGTATTTTATGGATGCCTTCTCTGGATATAATCAAATCATGATGAATCCTGAAGATCAAGAAAAAACCGCATTTATAACCGAGCGCGGGACCTACTGCTACAAGGTAATGCCATTCGGACTAAAAAACGCGGGAGCTACCTACCAAAGGCTTGTGAGAAAAATGTTCGCCGGACAACTCGGAAAAACCATGGAAGTGTACATTGACGATATCCTGGTTAAATCCTCAGCTGGGGAAAACAACATCTCCCACCTAAAAGAATGCTTCGACATCCTCAACAAATACGATATGAAACTAAACCCCGCAAAATGCACCTTTGGAGTGCCCTCGGGAGAATTCCTCGGCTACCTCGTAACCGAGAGAGGTATCGAAGCCAACCCGAAACAGATAGCGACCTTCCTGGAAATGCCGTCACCTAAGACAACAAGGGAGGTACAAAGACTGACTGGACGAATCGCCGCTTTGAACCGATTTATATCCAAGTCCACCGATAAATGCCTTCCATTTTACAAACTTCTAAAAAATAATAAGAAGTTCCTATGGGACGAGAAATGCGAGGAAGCCTTTAAACAACTAAAAGCTTACCTCTCCGAGCCTCCGATCCTATCCAAACCAGTAACAGGAGAACCCCTGTACTTATACCTCGCCGTATCAACTGCGGTGGTTAGCGGCGTACTGGTACGAGAGGAGCAAAACCAGCAAAGACCTGTCTATTACACGAGCAAAAGCCTAATAGACGCTGAAACCAGATATCCTACCATGGAAAAGTTAGCTCTGGCAATCGTGACAGCCGCCAGAAAACTACGACCTTACTTCCAATCACACTCGATCGTGGTAATGACCTCACAGCCAATACGCACGATCCTGCATAGCCCCAGCCAATCAGGACGATTGGCTAAATGGGCCATAGAGCTCAGTGAATACGACATCGAATATAGACCCCGAGCTGCCATAAAAGCTCAGGTCCTCGCCGATTTCATCATTGAGCTATCATCCGAACAGCTAGATCCGAGAGCCGAAGCTCCGGAATGGAGCCTGTATGTCGACGGAGCCTCATCAAAACAAGGCTCCGGGATTGGCCTTAGGCTGACCTCGTCAGCCGGAGAAACCATCGAGCAATCCTTTAGGCTCGGCTTCAATGCTTCAAACAACGAAGCCGAATACAAAGCACTAATCGCAGGGCTAAGACTTGCCCTAAGCCTCGGAATCCGAGAGCTGAACGCCTACAGCGACTCACAGCTGGTAGCTAGCCAGTTCCACGGCGAGTACGAAACAAGGGACGAAAGAATGGGGGAATATCTCGAAGTCGTACAAAGCCTCACTAAACAGTTCAGTAAATTCGAGCTAACGAGAATCCCACGGGGAGAGAACTCCTCAGCAGACGCGTTAGCTGCATTGGCGTCCACATCAGATCCCCTAGTAAAACGAATCATACCCGTAGAAGGAATCGAAAAACCAAGCATCGACATAGCTACCAAAGCTGAGATCGATAGCAAACCGAAAGAGCAAACAGAGGGTAGCTGCTCCGAATCAGCAGCAACCCAAGTCCTAACCACATTCTGGTTCCCAAAAACAAAAGCCCGCAAATTCAGAAAGCACACTTCCGGGGGCATAGTCCAGCCTTCAAGCTCACTTGTCCTAAGAGTAAACACTCGCAGAAAAAGATATTCCCCCGAACCCGAAACCCCAACCGGAGACACAATCCCAGCCCCGGAAATAAATAACACACCTGGAGATGCTCCTCCAGACCTAGGTTCCGACGAACCTAACAGAAGGAACATCCCCAGGGGTACGACCTCCGGACGCAACAACACCCGAGAACCTGATCCCGCGCTGGGACCTCCCTCCTCCCTTCACGACAAAATCATAGGAAGAGAGGACTGGAGAATTCCAATCATGCAGTATATTTCGGAGGGCAAGGTCCCCCCCCATAAATGGGAAGCCCGAAAACTTAAAGCAATAAGCGCAAGATACTGCATAATGGAATCTATCCTTTATAAACGAAGCATATCGGGACCTTACCTAAGATGCGTCCACGGTCTCGACGCCATCAAACTCATGAAAGAAATGCACGATGGCTCCTACGGAAACCACTCCGGTGGCAGAGCTTTAGCTATCCGAATCAAAAGGCAAGGCTACTTCTGGCCCACCATTATCGCTGATTGCGAGACCTACTCGTCCTCATGCGACAGGTGCCAGAGGCACGCACCTTTTATACATCAGCCATCAGAAAAATTGTCCTCGATATCCGCCCCATACCCATTCATGAGATGGTCCATGGATATCGTAGGACCACTAGTCGTATCTGGAACAGGAAGGCAGAAGCTACGCTTCCTACTAGTCCTAACCGACTACTTCACGAAATGGATAGAAGCTGAGGCTTTCCAACAGGTAACTAAAGTTGAAACCGAACGACTCGTATGGAGAGACATCATCTGCCGCCACGGTGTCCCATACGAAATCGTAACCGATAACGGATCACAGTTCATATCTAACGACTTTAAAGACTTATGCGACAAGTGGAAAATTCGCCTCACCATGTCAACACCACGATACCCCCAAGGAAACGGCCAGGCGGAGGCTGCCAATAAGTCAGTATTCGCAAACCTCAAGAAACGGCTTGGAATCGACAAAAGTTCGTGGTCCGAAAGGTTACCCGAAGTGCTCTGGGCATGCCGAACCACCCCACGAAGAGCTACGGAAGAAACCCCCTTCTCCCTAGCCTACGGGATGGAAGCCGTCGTCCCAGCCGAAACTGTCACAGGGAGCCTCCACCGAGAGCTCTGCACGACAAATCCCGAAGCTAACAATCAGCTTCTATCAAATCACCTCGACCTCATCGAGGAACGACGGGATCGAGCCTTGCTCCGCATTCAAAATTACCAACAAGCAATGGCCCGACATTACAATTCTAAGGCCAGGTCTGGGCAATTCGCTGTAGGTGACCTGGTACTCAGAAAACTTTTTAACCATACCAAAGAGCCGAACGCTGGAAAGCTAGGGACCAATTGGGAAGGCCCCTACCAAATCATCCATGTGATACGTCCAGGCGTTTACAGGCTCATGAAGGTACGAACCGGGGTACCCGAAATCCGATCATGGAATGCCATGAATCTCAAGAGATACTACCATTATGTACCTAAAATTTATTGAACTACGTCTGGCTTGATCCCTTGACTGGGTACGTAGACAACTCCGTTATGAGTGCTGCCCCAATCTCACCTCAACATAATCGTCTTCACACTCAAAGGGGGCACGTGTTCAGAACACCCAGCTCAAGCTATTAACTTTATGACTATGTACTCCATCGAAGTTATATTAAAAACATCCACATTCGAGCATCTCATGTTTTTACTATCTGAAAACAGGTCCCGGCAAACCCGGACCTAAGGTCTTGAAATTCTACTATCTAAATTCAGGTCACGCTGGACCTGAGCCTAAGGTCTTAAAATCCTACTATCTAAAACAGGTCCCGGCAAACCCGGACCTAAGGTCTTAAAACCCTACTATCTAAATTCAGGTCACGCTTGACCTGAGCCTAAGGTCTTAAAATCCTACTATCTAAAAACAGGTCCCGGCAAACTCGGACCTAAGGTATTAAAATCCTACTATCTAAAACAGGTCCCGGCAAACCCGGACCTAAGGTCTTAAAACCCTACTATCTGAATTCAGGTCACGCTTGACCTGAGCCTAAGGTCTTAAAATCCTACTATCTAAAAACAGGTCCCGGCAAACCCGGACCTAAGGTATCAATATCATGCTTCAGGTCACGTCGAACCTGAACCTAAAGTCCTAAAATCCTTAACAGAATCCAAGGTCTCGAAACGTGAGACGAACGAACTCAGATCCTTTAAGAATCCGACCGAAAGTTTCAAACATCATTAGCTCGAAACATGGCTAATCCCGAATAAATTCAGGTCTCGAGAACCTAAACTCGAGGCCTCGTATAGAGGGGTGACGTAACCTGTTCTAGAATTCTTCGTTCGAAGGATTGAAAACTCATACTCAGAAACTCGAATCTGTACTAAGGGATTCATTGAAATAAGAAACAAAAATGTTCATTAGTCAAATGACTTAGAGAAAAACCAGAATAAGATAAAGGTTTAAAAGCCTCCCCAGGCTATTTAAATTCGAAGGTCCTAAACGCAGCAAAGGTTTAAAGACCTCCTCAGGTCATAAGTCTTAAACAAAGGAAGAAAGCCTAACAGGCGAAAAGTCTGGGAAAACATAAAAACATAACTTGAAAAAGAAAAAGAGGATGACGTCTAGACTTCCATGTCATCAGCATCCTTCCCTTCATCTTTTTCCTCCTCACTTGCAACCGGCTCCTTAGCCAAAGATCCATCACCTGCTTCTTTCTCGCTATCACCTACGGCTGTCTCAACTGGAGCTGAAGCCATATTCACCAGACCTAAATTAGAACCATATCCTCCGGAAAAGGACAGATTAAAAGTGTTGATCTCAAAAGTACCTGAGCTTTCCGAGAACTGAGGCAGAGGTAACTTGCTTACTGAAAAATCTGACACCTGAGCCCTCTCGTACGCAGCGGTGGCCTCAGGAATTAATGACATCAATCGCTGATACTCCTCATCGACACTCTTGATCTCATTTGCCAACATTTCCTCAAGAAGGGCGGTATTGGCTTGAAGCTCCTGAGCATAAATCTGAAGGCTAACCTCTTCCTTCTTCTTGGCAAACTTCTCTTTGACAGAAGCCAAGATCTTGTTGTAGCCTTCAGCCACCTCTTTTTTCCCTTGACGAATAGCTAGCTTTACCTCAGCCTCCTTATTCTTTTGGCTGATCTGCGATGAGGTAACCAGCTCTCGAACATGTTGCTCAGCGACTCTCTTAGCAGCCTCCAGCTCAGCTATCCTCCTTCCCTTCACCTGGAGATCGATAACTTGACTCTCGATCTTCCCAGCCTGAATATCAGCCTTCGAGCCAAGCCTCTCCACCACACTTTCGAGCTCCGCAATCCTAGCTCGAGATTGATCGAGCTCCTCCTTAGTAGCCTTCACCATTTCAGTCACCTGAGCTAATTCCCCTGCTCGGGGAGCATTATTGATCGTGTCCTCCAAGCTCAATTGGACTCGATTGATAGCCCCAGCTAGCTGAAAACGGAACAAATATAACCGCAGTAAATTAAAGAAGAAAGTGAACAGTTACCTGGGGAATCAAATCGAAACGTGGGGTGGTGGAGAAACAACGCAGTTAATAACTGCAGCTTTATATCACGTCCGGCCTTGAAAATCGGGATTAATGCTATTCAAAATATATTAATCCTTACCGTTGATTCGACCAAACGAAATCTGGACCGTTGAATAAAGGTCACGCGAATCTTCGAGTATATTGCGAAGTAATCATTATCTCGAGGAATAAGAATTCAGGCGGTTATGCTGTAGCTTCCGAGAAAAGAGGTCTCATCTCGAAAGCTGGGGGCAACTGTTGGACCCGAATTTAGCCCTTTAGCTGAATTAATGGGCTCAAATAGTTGAAGCCATTAACGGGCCGTTATAAGCCTATTTATCCCCTAAAGGAGAACCAAGTGAAATCGCCACCTGTTTGTCAAATGGGAAACAGGTCACGGAGAAAGATTTGGGACCTCATTTACAAACAGCCAATAGGAAACAGCTTAAGGACAACGTGCGAGGCCTAGTCAAAAGGAGGTTGTTGCAGATCCCACAACTTGCGGAGGTAATCTCGGAGGCTTCGCCGGGAGAAGCTGAACGTGACCTAGGGCTATTTAAAGAAGGAGAGGAGATCAAAAAAAGGGATCTGGAACTTATTCGACACCTAAAAACCTAGACACATTTTCATTGTAACCATCTTTATTGATCATTGTTCTTTCGATTAGATCATCAGATCATCTTTGTAAACTCTTATTATTATCAAAATCAATACAATTATAATTCATTCTCTAAGTTCTTAAGGGATTCAGCCCACGATTGTCTTCTCCCCAAACTTAACCTAATCTAAATTAAGAAGTGAGTTTTATCCCTCACAAATACTCATGAGAAATACCATGAAAAGGGCGCTGACCCACAAGCGTGTAGTACACGAGTTTCAACTCAAAGGCATTCCTATGAAATGGAGAATGTGGAATCGCAAACCTGTTAGCATAAATTTGACTAGGCATGTTGTAGTCTCCTTGTGTTCTCCCACGAACACCTACAGCATTATCAGTATTCTCAGCCACAACCACTTCACCAGAATCATATTTCCTGCTCATCAACCATCTGGCCAGCTCTGTTGCACACGTGACCCTATTGATCCCTTAGGATTCCCTAATCATCAGCCACAAAAATAACTGGATTAATCATATCTGCTGTTGCACAAATGGTGTCAATTTCCACTCACTGCATATTGGTCAAAAGCCATATTTCTTTGTTTCTTTTCTACCACGATGCATGCACCAGAAACACACAAGAAAGAACTTGTGAGTAAATATAAAATAAAAATATAGTATAAACTTTACACCTAATCTAATCGTAAATGAGTCCCGAAAACGGTCCCAAAATTTGATATGCTCAAAATAACCCTAGTGAGAAACTCATCGATTATGGATGTGCAATGTAGTACTTAGAGATCATATCCACAAAGATTCAGATCACATAATAAATTTCTGATGTTGAATTAATCTAGAATACTAAATAGAAATCAATTAAATATCAGTAAACAAATAGTCTGTAAGCGACTAGTAAAAACGCTAGACCTAGGAAAACTCACAAGTAAATCAGAATTGCAGACAGATAAACTACTAAGGGATTAAGAAGAATAGTTCTATATCTCAAATCGCAGCAATCAACTTTTGTTACGAAGATAATCTATGTATAGATCTAGAATTCCAAATCTTTTTGCGTCAATCAGCTAAGACAAGCATTAATATCAGGTTTGAAAAGTACTCTAAATCCTTAAACCAAATATCTTTACGAATGTGTATTTAGCTCATCGAAATTAATTCAAGAAATCAATAAAAAAATTTGGATATTTTTAGAATAGTAAATAAAGTTTAGCCTAAGCAATATTTTTACAATAGTAAATATAGGTTAAACGAACTCTTTGGAAAAATACTGAAATATTTTGGGTCTTTCTTGCAATTCTTGAAGCTTCATTAAAATATATTGGTTTGCTTGATCAGGATGGGTGTCGACCAACACCACCATTGGTGTCGATCGACACCAGATACAACATTAGACTTTGACTTTATGTTTTCAGCTTCACTCACTTGATGCTCCAAACTGAAAAACGTATATGAATCTGCAAATACTCTAAAAAAGTCTCGAAAAAATAATAGAAACTCAAAAATGGGACATATATCATGTTCAAAAACCAGTAACAGCCATGATATATCAAAGGAGGAGAGGATGGTGCGGCCTGGATCGGCCTCAACTTTAAGGGGTTGAAGACCATTTAAGAACATTTAGATAGTGGACTATAATGCGGCCTAATGAGGTAAATGGAGACCTTATCGGTTTGATTCAAAGTGTTGGACTGAGAGAAGGATATGGCTGTCGTAATGCAACTGGAACTGGCTGTCAACCATAAGAGTAGATGACTAAGACATGCTAGATCAGCTGCACTTGGAATAGAATGAGTCAAAATAGACCATCTTAGGCTTTTCAGTGATCGATTTATAATATTACAGTGTATTTAGAACTTTCTTATTTATGTAAATCCATTAGGATTAGATTTCGGTATTTATCAACCATTTAGAATTATATTTGGCAATCTTGAATCAGTTAGACATAGAATTAAGATCTGGTTTTCATTATCAACTTTTGGTTTAGGATTGGGAATTTCAGTTTCTAGATTTTAAACCCCACATTTTACACTTATGAACCATTGATAAAATAAGCTTCTTCTTTATGAGAACAAAATCGTGAATCGATCTGGTCTATTGACACATATTAAAGATAAAAATATATTATTATTATTATTATTATTATTGTTATTATTATTATTATTATTATTACTATTATTCTTATTTTTTTTATTATTATTATTAATATTATTATTATTATTATTGTTATTATTATTTTGCGAGCTATTCATATCCCTAGACCAAGCTATGAGTAGACGAGATTTGTTTACGAGGAGAACCTCCATCTGACCTTTTATTGATCTTTACGAGACAATATAACGCTTCTGATCCTAGCCTCTTTTTCTGATGAGTCCGCTCGGACATTTCGACTTCTAGAAATGTGAGACAGGCTCACGCTCTCAAAATCATCCTATAAACTCCAGAACGCATTAATCTCTGAAGCAAAAATCGGCCAGTTCACGGAGAGTCATATTCACTAGAACTAAGCAACCCATCTCAGTCAGACTGAAGCGGTATACTCAGATCTTGTGGATATTATTTAGTAAGGTATCATAAAAGCCGCAGATATTTTGAAATATATCTCTTGATTTTTTTTTTGAATTATACAGAGGTATCCTAGATCCAGACTAGCCACATGTTAGTAGTCCACATTTTCGTCCCACGTGTTGGTATCATATCCCTAATGATGTCAAAATTTTAATTTCTCAATATTCAGAACGAACTTGAACACAAGTGACTTCACCAATACTTATAATTTTACACAAAGTAAACAGAAGAAAAGAGTAAGCTTGTTATGGCCTATAGGTGCACCTAGATGGATTTCGTGGATTTGTTCTATAGTTGACGTGGCACACTACAGGAAATGTGAGTATTAATAGAAAAATATTGTAGCGTTTTTTCTGATTGTGCTATAGTTGACATACCTCTTACTTTTAGATAGTGTTTTTGAAAATACAAACGCTATGCAAAATTAAAACGGAAAAATTAATTGATTTCCCTCCCATTCCTGTTTCACTTTTCCTCTCAATTCATTTTATTTGCCTCCAAAAATCTTAAAATTTTAAATACAACTCTTAAATTCTAACAAAACTTTAAACTCTAATATCTTAATATCAAATCTCAAATTTAATTTCAAATCTTAAATATAAACTCAAAAAATAATATTTTAAAAAATTAACCTCAAATCTTCAATTAATACCCCAAACATTTAACTTTCAAACCCTCAACTGAAACCTTTAACTAATAAAATTAGTTAAACAATAAATTTCTAATTTCTAAAAGAACTATAATAAAAAATTGTTTTGACTGATTAATTTTTGACCATTGATTGGTTTTAATCCAAAGATCACAAATCAATTTCATTTAATCCTCTCACTTTCTTCTTATTTGTCAATTTATCAAAATTAGAATTAAAATTTGTGATCATTGATTGTTGATTTTGTTGTTCTCCATTTATCCTTTCAGCTCTCTCTGTCTCAATTACAATTGAACAGTTAAATCTAAAATCACAAAGTCTTCAGATCTACACACAGAGCTTGACCGGATTCAACCCTCAGTCTCTCTATCACTATCCCTCTCACTCGGCCATGATGAAAGCTTCGACAAGGCTTGACCCTAGTNCTAGTCAGACGGCTGTCCTTCATAAGCGGAGGAGGAGAAGAGGCTCACTGGAAATAAAGGGGAAATTCTCAGCCTCTCTTTTCCGTGAACCTCGCCGGTCAAGCTCTCTCTCTGTCTCTCTCTCCCCTCTCTCTCTGATTTTTTTTTTTTTGATTTTGGTACATGAAGGTGGGTCGTGAGCAGAGTTGGTTGTCGTGAGCTTAAAGGCGGCGGTGACAAGGCGGCGGCAGCGAATCCCTCGTTTCTGGTTTAATTGTTTTGTCTCTGAAGTTAACATGATTCAGTTGAAAAAGTGAAAGTCACATTCTTTTCTCTAATTGTTTCACTTAGGGACTCTTGATTCAGTGGCTTCAAGAGAGCTGATGCAACTGCAGATTTGAGTGGTGCTATTGAGGTTTGTCACTCTTACTTGCGTTTCGAGTTACTTGTTTTACTACTAAAAGAGCATATCTTTAGTAGCTATGTTCATGTTGACAGGCAGGAAACAAGGACGACTTTGAGAAGTAAGCAAACGACTGTGAAGGTAGTACTCTTAGTTATTATACCATCGACGTATAATTGCATAACAATCTTCATTCTGCGGTTGCTGTAACAGACTCAGACTCAGACTCGTTCTACTCATTTTTTCAGACGGCAAGTCTTGGGAGTCTCAGTTTGGTGATTTCCTCTTTGACTTGGTGTTCGTCTCTTCTCACCTCTCATGTGGACAATGAAGTGTCTCTATGTGGGAAGTTACATCTCTTGTAGAGATTCCAACGATCTTAGGATTGTTTTGTAGGTTGAATATGAAGTCCCTAGACTTAGTAATTGCTTTGGTTTGTGTATTTGGATGATTTTATTTTGTATTTTAAATTGTACAATCTAATACCAATAACAAAATTAGAAAAAAAAAATTATATGCTTACCATAAAATCTAAACCCTAAACATGCCATAAACTCTAATATCCAACACTTATTATAAATAATTTCAAAATTATCATTTTAAACTCAAATACCAAATTTAGATTTCTAATGTAATAATATTTTTAATTTTCAAAACACAAATCTTAAATTATTGTTCAAAACTAATTATTGTTCAAAAATTAATTTTTTTTTTATATTTATAAAATACCTATTAAATTTCGATCTATAAAAAAATGTGTGTTTGTAATATAACTTTAATCTTAAATTTAAATTCAAAATTTATTTATCTTAAAAATACAATCTAAACTTTAAATTCTAAACTTCAAACACTACATCATAAATCTACATCCTAAATCTAATCCCTAAACCCCAAACCTAAAATCTACATCCTAAATCTAATCCCTAAACTCCAAATCTAAACTTTGCATACAAAATTTTAAAACTCTAATCTTTTATTATTTAAATTCAAATCTCATAATTTCATTTTAAAGCCTAATATTAAATCTTAAATCTGTACACAGAACAATATATTCCAAAAATCCAAACCCTAAATTTAATATTTTCACAATTCACTCTCGGATCTTAAACTCCAAACTTCAAACACAATACTCCAACTTAAACTTTATACCTCAAACCATAAAACCTAAACTTCAAAGCTTAAATGTAAACTAAAACCATATAATTAATTCAATTTTTCAAAACCATAATTCTATACCCTAAAGTATATTTCGTAAACCATAATTCCAATTCATATACCGTAAACCTTCATAACAGATCTATGGAGCAGGGAAGAAGAAGAAGTGGTGTTACAGATCATTCTCTGGGTTCATCTCTCTCTCTCTCTCTCTGTATCTCTCTCTCTCTCTCTCTCTCTCTCTCTCTCTCTGTTCTGATTCTGGTTTTGATTTTCTATTCTTAGTTTAAAAAAGGCAAAAGGAGGCTAAAGAAGGTTGAAGGTGGTGGTCTCGGTGTCAATAATGGTGGTCTCGGCGCCAACTGTGGTGGTCTCGACGTCGTCAATGGTAGCTTAGCGCGGTGGAGGAAGCTGAATAACCTTACTGTGGTGTTCTTGGCTGGTGGCCTCGGCCTCATAGATCAAGAAACTGGCCTCGGCTTCAAAGATGAAGAAACTGAAGGAGCTGAAGTTGAAGGCAAAAAGTTTAGACTTAGGGTTATTTTTCTTAGGTTAGGCTTTAGGTTTACATTTCTAAACCGGGTTTTTTAAACCGGAATTTATTTGTAAACCAATATTAAATAACTAAATAAAATTTGATTTTTAATTATAAATTAATTGGTCTACTTAGTTTAATTATTAATTATTTTGATTTAATTATATTTCGTGGTTTTAAATTTTAATTAATTTTTTATTCCCCTATATAAAAGCTAGTTATATATTATAAATATTAACAATAACATAAAAATTATTGCACTCGTTGTTTACTTAACTATAGCATAAAAAAAAGCTATTAAAAGTGTCAGACCTATTATAACGGGCGCCGTCAGAGCGTTTTAGGAAGATCTAGTAAAACATCGCCATAGCGTTTTCTGTCCGCTATTACTAACCACATTTTCTTTAGTGGCAGTTGCGGGGAAACTAGTCTTGATTAGTTTTTCTCGACAGCAGTCTGCTCCTTTTTATCATTTTTGGTTTACTTCGGCTAAACCAAAACTTTTTGAGAGGCTCTTTGTATGTCAACTTTTTGCAGTGTTCTTTTAAAAACTACTAGATTTTGACCGCGCTTTCAAAGCGCGGGTAATATACTTTTTTAATTCTGAGTATTTGGATCCTCGAGTTGGGTTTGGATCAGGTCTTGTCGGGTCCATGTCTTTTGGGTCCTAGAAATTTGGATCCATATAGGTATCTATAATTTTTCGGGTCGGTTTCGGATCGGCTCTTTTTGCGTCTGTTGGTTTGGGTATATTTTTGGGTCGGTTTGGGTATTTAGGACCCGAAAAGAATCCGAAGGACCCAAACTGGATCCAAAACCCCGAAGATACCCAAAACTCTAAAAATACCCAAAGAACCGCAAAAATATCCGAAAATTTATCCAAAATCAGGCCCAAAAATTCAAAAATACCCGAAATTTTAACCCGATATCCGAATTATATTTTTTTGAAAATCTAAAATTTTACATAAAACCTAATATTATACCCGAAAATCTAAATCTGAAACTTTAAAAAATACTCAAATTATCAAAAATATACTCAATCACCTAAATATACCTAATATTTACAATAATTTATGGGTACTTCGGGTACCCGATCGGGTTTCGAGTAGGACCCAGACCCGAACCGAGACCCGTGGGTCCAAACAAAAATACCCAACAGATATTTTAACATGGACCCGAACCCGGACTTGAACCTGTATTTTCGGGTCGGTTCTTGTTTGGGTCTTCGGGTCTGAGTAAAATGGCCAAGCCTAATTCTGTTGACGAATTTGTAAACTTACAAATATATAAAAAAATTTGTATATATTTGAAGCCCATTTTGTTGTAAATAAATGTTACTATTATTGGGTTTTAATGGGTGATTTTCAGTTGGGCTTTTAATGGTCAATTTTCATTAAAAATAAAAAGAAGTAGGGTGTTTTGTAATTTTCTTAAAAATCAGGGACAGGACCCCAAAAGGGATTATGCTTTAATAGTATAGACTAGGTAGTAACCCGCGCCATGCGTGGAGTGAAATCTTTATTTCAAATTTGTAAAACAAAATTTTTGAGTTACATATGTAAAACATTTTTATCATAATTTAGTTTATTTATCTATTACATAATAGTGATTCAGAAATTTAAATATGTGTTAGATAATATTATTGTATATTTATTGGGTCAAATGAGACATAAATCAAAGAAATAGGTCATAGTGTTCATCTTCATTTGTAGAGCTATATGTCGAGCATGCATCCCTTGGTTCATAGACCTTAAGATTTGTAATATTTATTTGAAACTACAAAGAATTTTTAGAAATTTTGACATTGATCCAAAGCACACACTCACATTGGCGGAGACATAATCCCCTCTCTGGGAGGAGGCCAAAATGAGAGTATCTCAGAGTGAAACACAGTCAGGGGTGGTCACAGCCATACCACACATACTAGGGCGTTCGTGTTTTATTGATGGTTCATGAAAAGATAAAGATGTGTTTAATGGACATGGTTGGTATAGCACCCTTGAAGGTTTTGTGGGTTTAATGAGAGCAAGAAATATTAGAGCCAGCTTATCACCTTTTCATTCTGAGGTGGAAGTGCTTATTTGGGCAATAGAGAGTATGAGGAATTTGCGTCAATATCACGTTACGTTTGCAACAGATTGTTCTCAGTTGGTGAAGATGGTTTCGGAATCAGACGAATGGCGAGCCTTTGCAAATTATCTGGAATATATCAAGATGCTTAAAGGGAGTTTCCACAGCTCGGCAATCATCTATATACCAAGAACACTGAATTCACGGGCGGACAGTCTAGCACACAGTGCAAGAAAACAATCGTCTTTGGTTGTTCACATGGATACAGAGTTACCGGTTTGGTTCGCAGAGTCTATATGAGTCTGTTAGTCGATGTCAAAAAAAAAAGATGAACCTGAATCTGTATCTTGGTGAAAATCTCCAATGAGAAGTTCATCTTCTTTGTGAACAACAACTTCGTCTCCAAAGTCGGTTAAATCGACTGCAAGGTCAACATTTGCTAAATCTTCTAAGGACTTAAGTTTCCGGAAGTGCTTGGTTGTAGTGGGTCTTGATCAAAACTTCCGTGAACTCGACCTCTCGGGTTGAGTGATGTAACAATGATCCATGGATCATCCATGTTCCTAATCCGAGGATACTTGATCTAACAAAACTATAACATAATAAAAAATTATATTTATGTAAATTAGTAATATTAATATACATATGAATGAATCATTATGATTAAATTGACAAATATATATATATATATATATATATATATATATATATATATATATATATATATATATATATTTACCTGATCAGCTTGAGAAGCAAGAATGAAAGGATCATAATATTGCAGCTTTCTTCGCGAATGTACTGATGTAACACCAAATGCATCTGTTCTCACACCTCGATCTGCAGTGTTGTCATACCAATCACAATAGAAAACAATACACCGCAATCCAACCATGCACGGATACTTGATTTCCAAAATTTCGCTTATGTTTCCATAGTACAAATCATCTCCTGATGCAGACAATACACCAGAATCAGAAGTTGTACTTGACCGTCTTCTCTTTTGAGTTGTGAATGCATATCCTCGAGTTCAAAATCTCGGATATGACTTCACAACATACTGTGGCCCACACACCATCTCGCGTATCCAATCGTCAAATGTATCACCTCTGGCCATACCAGCAGACATCTATACATTAGAAAATGTTATAGAAATATATATGAATTGGTATAATTATGTATTGATGAATAATAATGTTAAAGGAACTCGCATAACCAAACATCCATGTAGGAAATTCTCTCTGCTTTCAGTTCTTCAAGTTCCTCGTCTGTGGCGTGTCTATGAGTGAACCGTTTTTCTGCCATGAAAATTCTGTACATATGATCAAATTAAGGAAATTAATTAAGATTTAAATTATAACTTATTAAAATACTGTAAACGAAATTATATATGTACCTCTCATATTGCAGAATATCTTCGCAGTTGGTGAGAAAATATGTGTGCAAATGATGATGCTCTTGCTCAGTAAGTCGACGATTCTTTGGTTTTCCGCTAAGTCGTCCAACACCTGTGAAGATGTTTGGAACCGTAACATAATATGTTATCCTTTCTCTTCTATCATCATGACAAACATGTCTTCTGTTTTTTGTCTGCACTTCTGCTGAAAAGTAGTACTCAGCAAAGTTTGAAGTTTCTTCATTGATCATCTGTGCGACTATAGAACCTTCGACCCTACTTAAATTTTTGACCTTCTTCTTCAGATGATACATATACTGCTCGTAAAGATACATCCATCTATACTGCACAGAACCACCGAGTTCTAATTCTCTTGCCAAGTAAATAGCAAGATGCTCCATTATATCAAAAACTGATGGGGGAAATATCTTCTCTAGGTTGCACTGGAGCACAACTATGTTATTCTTCAAATTTTGGATACTTTCCGGAGTCACTGATTTCGAGCGCAAATCGCGGAAGAAAGCACTTATCCCTGTAATTACTTCATGAACCTTTCGTGTTAATAGCTCCGAGAAGGAAAACGGAAGGAGGTGCTGCATCATTACATGACAATCGTGACTCTCCAAGCCGATAAATCTTGCTTCGTTTCTGTCTACACAGTTACCCAAATTGGATGTGTAACCTTCTGGAAATTTCACATCGTTTGTAATCCAATCAAAGAACACATCTTTTCCTGTTACATCCAGTCGGTATATAGGAGCAGGAGCCCTACCATTCTCATCAACATGAAGTTTGGAACGATCACATATATCGACTAAATCTAGTCTTGACTTCAAATTATCTTTCCTTTTACCTTGGACTTTAAGAATCGAGTTCATAAGATTATCAAAATAGTTCTTCTCAATATGCATGACATCTAAATTATGTCGCAGCAGATGATCCTTCCAGTATGACAGATCCTAGAAAATATTCTTTTGTGCCAATTATATAGTTCTCTAACAACATCTACTGGATAATGAACATGTCCACCAACATCTAGCGTCTTTTCTGCACCAAAATCTGTTAGCTGTGTCAACAAATCTGCCCCACAAATTTCCAGGGGTAGTCTGTCAAACACCCTCTTGATCTTCGTAAACAAAGTACTACTCCTACGATATGGATGATCAGGTGGTAGGAATCTCTTGTGACAGTCAAACCAACATGTTTTCCTTCCGTATTTTAGTTGGAAAGCATCTGTGTTATCTTGACAATGTGGACATGATAGCCTTCCATGCGTTTTCCATCAAGATAACATACCATATGCTGGAAAATCACTTATTGTCCACATAAGTACTGCCAGCATTTGAAAGTTTTCTTTCCACGAAACATCGTATTTATCTGCACCTTGAGCCCATAGTTGTTGTAACTCATATATTAGTGGCTGAAGAAACACATCAAGTGATCTCTTAGGATGCTCTGGCCAGGACCGAGAATGGAGAGAAACAAAAACTCTCGATACAAACACAAGTTTGGCGGTAAGTTGTATGGTGTAAGAATGACTCTCCATAGAGAATACTGTCTTCCATGCTTGCCAAATGGACCGAAACTATCGGTACATAATCCAAGATAGACATCTCTTCTCTCATACGCAAATGTTGGATATGTTATTGGAAATGCTTCCATGCTTTTGCATCTGAAAGATGTCTAATATCACCATATGTCAAATGCTCCGCATGCCATCTCATTGGTTGGGCTGTGCGTTCAGATTGATACAACCTCTTCAACCTTTCCGTCAGAGGCAAATACCACATCCTTTTATATGGCATGGGAACTCTTCCACTCGTATCTCTATAACGAGCCTTCCCACAAAATTTGCATGTAACCCGTTTCTTATCTGCCCTCCAATATATCATGCAATTATCAATGCATACATCTATTACCTAATACGGTAAACCAAGACCAGCTACGAGTTTCTGAACCTCGTAGTATGAACCCGGGGCTAGATTATCCTCTAGTAGAATACTCTTTACAAAACCAGCAATCGCATCCACACATTCTTCAGCCAAATTATAATCAGTTTTAATGCCCATCAGCCTTGTTGCAGATGATAAAGGTGAATGACCATCTCTGCAATCTTGGTACAAATGTTGTTTTCCTGCATCCAACATATCAAAAAATCCCATAGCTTCTACATTGGGTAATTCTTCCCCTCTAAAATGATCATTTACCATCTGCTCAGTACCTACACCAAAATCTACATCCGTTCTAATTGGTTCTTCTAACCTATCCGACGTCTGAGGTACACTAGTACTACCATATTCATAATCAGTTTCCCCGTGATTGTTATGGTATTTTTGTGTTGGGTCGTTTTAGTACTATGGAACACAAGAAAGTTTGTAAGAGGTAAGGAGAAATCAAAGAGAAACAGGTAGAGAAGGAGACGAATTATTGAATATTTCAAAGGGGACTACAATGTTTGGTGTATGAACCCTAACTGTAGCCGCCTAGATATAGTCTCTCAATCTCTGAAGTGTCGATCCCTTATTCTAGGGTTTGGGTTCCCCTTTTATATGTGTAGATGTCGGCTTGCATTAGGTTAAACTCTTCCATATTGGCGAATATGGAAGAATTCCCTTAAGTGGAGAACTTCCATTTTATCCAAGTGTCGGTTTTGGAGCAGGGGCCGGGTCTAGGGAACCTGGATGCATAATCCGGGCCCTAGGTCTCTTCAAAGCAGGGGTTTAGAGGCCGGTGTCCAGCCCGGAAGCTGGTGCCTGGATATTTTTTCCCAACAGCTTGCCCCTTATTCCTTGATTTCATCAATAGAATCAAGGGTTCCTCAATAGAATCAAGGGATAAAGTGTGTCTAGGTGGACCGTAGTCGCTTTATCTCAGCAGATTCCCATTAAATAAGGCATCGCTCTAGGCGCCCTGTCCTCCCGGTCCTTGTTAGGCAGAGACCGTGTTTAGGGCCTGGAGTAAGTCGTATTCCCCTTGGTAAAAATGGCTTTCAGTAAGTAAAAATCGGCTCCACGTAAGAATGTGGCATGATACTCAGCCGTAATATGAGATGAATTTCGTTATGGCCGAGATATAGTTACGTTGCGGCTGACTTAAAAAATGCAGCTGACTTATGAGAAATAAGCTGAGTTCTGAACATAACTCAGCCTATCGTTACGGCTGACTTAAATAAATCAGGCTGGTTTATGTGATAACGGCTGAGTTACGGTCACATGATACGACTGACTTATACATCGGCGGACTGATTTTCTGGAAAATCCGGCTGACTTCTAGTTACGATATGGCTGAGTTAACTATCGCGGCTGGTTAAATGATCGTCGACAGACTGAGTTATGAGAGGTTTTTACGGCTGAGTTATTTTTAATCAGCCGTAATAAAATGGAGTAACAGTAAACTCAGCTGAATTACGACTGACTTTTTAGCGAAAGATTAATTACTAGAATAGCATTCATTTGCCGGCTGATTTATTAGACGATACGGCTGACTTATTTTGTTTCATTTTTGTTATGGCTGATTATTAGCAAAAGATTAATTACTAAAGTAGTATTCACATTTTGACTGACTTACGGTGTACCTGGTGGCTGACTTATTGTGGCTGACTTAAGTGTTTGTTTGGTGGCTGAATTACCAAATTTCCATGTCATCATCCATGTCAGCTTTTATTTTCCATGTCATTACTAACGTTACAACCATGAAATTAGGGTTTATGTTACAGACGCCGATCTATGTTCTTCACCTTCTTCTCTTTCTCTAAAATCTTATGGATCCGGTTGTTATTGTTTTAGGTAAGTGGATTAAGAAAAACAGATATGTATTCCAACCCGATAGAAGAGGATGTATAGTTCTGCATGCAGATGAGAAAACAACAGACGACGAACTCGCAAAGTCAGTACTCGATGATTATGGATTGAATGAGTCGAGTCATCAGAGCCAGCTAAGCTACCAGTTCTCGAATAAAGCTTTGAAACAATGGCTCACGATATGCCACCAGTTTACATCTCCAATACTCGTCAAATGAAATTTTTTTAAGCCTAAGGAAAATCAAAAAATTACGTCTCTGTGAAGAGTTTACAGAGAACGAGGATGATGAAATCAGCCAGAAAAACAGAGCGGGAGAGAAGAGTAATAAATATACAGTTTCAGCTCATGAGCAGAAGTCTCAAAAGTTGAATCTAGATACGATGGCTTTATTTTGGAGGAGGAACACGACGACAATGAGAATAACTTCTCTAGTATCTTGGACGGAGAAAAATAGAAAGATGTTGGAGAAGATGAAGAAGGCGAAGAAGACAGTGAATTTGAAAGTCGATTTGACATGTTCAACGACTGAGATGGTGCGTCATCCGAAGATGATAAATTTAGCTCATACGGTGAGTCTCCAGCACAAGACGAAGATTCACCAACACTACTGCCTAAAAAGAGATCTCAGACGACTGAAAATTCTTACATTTGGAGCGGATCTAAAGGGGATTCGGAGGTTCTAAGGTTGGAGATGTCTTCGCTAAACCTTGCTGTTAGACAACAATACGAGAGTAAAGCTGAGTTGGAAAGACGACTGAAATTTCTTAGTGAGAGATGGATTTGATTTTCATGTGGAAGTATCCAATCCAGATTTACTCATTGTTAAATGTTGGGTTGGTGGATATCTCTGGAGAGTTCGTGCTTCAACACAAGGGGATTTCCCGACATTCTATGTTTGTATTTACGACTCGGAACATACATGTTCTATATCTGAGCGTTCTAATCGATCTCGACAAGAAACACCAGATATTTTAGGACAATTGTACAGGGACTTTCTCAGCGACGTTGGTCCGGCCGTTCGATCTGCGAGTGTCGGAATAGCTCTCAATAAACAGTTTGGTCTCATGGTAATTATTTTAGTTAGAATGACTTATACCAACGTTACAGCTGACTTATATCTACATATCTACACTTTGTGGCTGACTTATATTAACGTCCGACTGAGTTAGTTAAGTGATAGGCTGAGTTTTATAAACTTCGGATGATGCGGCTGAGTTAACTAAGTTATTGGGCTGGTTTATATAAACTCTGAACAATGCGGCTGAGTTAGCTAAGTTACTTGGCTGAGTTATTTAAATTTCAACGTTGCGCCTGATTTAGTTAAGTTATTGGGCTGGGTTATTTATACGTTACGGCAGAGTTAGTTAAGTTATCCGACTGAGTTATTTGTACGTTCTGGCTGAGTTAGTTAAGTGATTCGGCTGAGTTATTAATACGTAGTGACTGACCTTATTTGTATTCATTTGGGCAGATGGATTATTGAAAATCATATAGGACTCTGAAATTTGCAAGGGAAATCAATGAGGGAACACCTGAGAACGGGTTTAAAAACTTGTCTTCTTACTTATACATGATAAGAAGGGCAAATCCTGATATAATAACTCGTCTTCAAATCGATGAGTTTGGAAGACTTTTGTATGTGTTCCTTGCGTTTGGTGCGACATGAATGGATTTCCTTTCATGTGCAAAGTCGTGGTTGTCGATGGTACGTTTCTTAATGGCAAATACAAAGGGACGCTTCTAACATCACTAGCTCAGGATGGTAACTTTCAGATTTTTCCAATGGTCTTTGGTGTGGTTGATACAGAAAATGACGATTCGTGGCACTGTTTTTTCACGCAACTAAAAGTTTTGATTCCTGACGACAAGGGTTTTGCGATAATCTCAGATAGGCATAACTCGATTGGGAAGGCTATTCGAAATGTGTATCCATTCGCTTCTCAAGGAATTGGCACGTACCATTTATATAAGAACATTTTGGGACGGTACAAAGGAAAGGATGTATTTCGGCTGGTGAAGAAAGCGGCAAGATGTTTTAGGATGCCTGACTTTAATGCAATGTTCGAGGAGATTGAAGCTATTAATCCTGACCTTCATAGGTACCTCCAAAGAGCTGATGTCATTTCCCAGGCAAAACGGTACAATTTGATGACTACGAACATAGCGGAGTTAATGAATAGTTCATTCTCAAATGATAGAGGTGTTAACCTTGTTCGACTACTAGAATCGATACGGATTATGATGGTTTGCTGAACATAGAGAGGATGCTGAATCGCAGCGAACCATGCTTACACGTGCTGTAGAGAAACTACTACTTGTAAGTCAGCCTAAATAGATTCTATAACTCAGTTGTAGCAACGATAAGTCAGCCTAAATAGATTTCATAACTCAGCTGTAGCAACGATAAGTCAGCCTAAATAGATTTCATAACTCAGCTGTAGCAACGATAAGTCAACCTAAATAGATTTCACACGTCAACCGTGTCATTTAATAAGTCACTCTAATTAGATTTCATAACTCAGCCTCTTATGTTTTTCATTGTTTATTTATAATAAGGTCGTGTTACTACCGCGAGACTGTTGACTGTAACAAAGGATCGATGCTCATCACACTGAAGTTACATATGGTGAGTCTTTGCATGTTGTTAACTTGGAAGGGAGAAAGTGCACATGCAATTGAGAGATTACCATGTTCGCATGCAATTGCAGCTGCGGAGTCCAGGAATGTTTGTCGTATATCCATGTGCAGTCCTTACTATACCAGCGCTTATTTGGTTAGCGCATACGCTCATTCAGTCATGTCGGTTGATTCAGCGTAACCAGTTCCAGATAATGTGGTTAACCTACCATGCTTTTCCTCGTTTATTCGTCTTCAGCCAGGAAGGCCTAAGAAAAATAGGATGAAATCTGCTTTAGAGGTTGCACTTGAAAACAAACGTCCTAGGAAAGAACACACATGTTCTCGTTGTAGACAGAGTGGTCATAATGTGAAAACTTGTCCAATTTAAATGTGTCGTATTGATTTCAATTATGTAGATTATTGGTTGTATTACAGCTGAGTTATTAATTTTAATGTTTCTAATTAGGGTTGAGTTATAGTTCAATACCGGCTGAGTTATAGTACGGCTGATTTATCAAAATATGAATGGCTGAGTCTCTTAATAATATATTGCGGGTGAGTTAAATGAAAGGCTGAGTAAATATACGGCTGAGTTAAATAAACGTTACAGCTGAGTTTATTGATACGTTACGCTTGAGTTATAGTACAGCTGAGTTATATATGAATGGATGAGTTATTGATACGTTACGGCTGAGTTATAGTACGACTGAGTTATTGAAATACACGGCTGGGTTACTGAACTTAACAGCTGAGTTATTGGAAGTCCAGGAGAACCAGAGTACAAATCAAGTAGCTTACAAGAGTTATGAAAAGGAAACAAAGCAAAAGATCTAGCTAGTACATTCATTACAACCTTAGGCAGTATGACCAGTGAAACGAGGAGACGAGGAAGTTGAGCCAGAAGCAATGTGACGTGCAGAACAAGAAAAAACAAGCAAGTTAAACCAGAAGCAATGTAGTAAAAGAAAGAACAAGAAAGTTAAAGACATAACAAGCAAGTCAACTCCAACACAAAAGACTCACCACTCTTTCTGCTCAAGTGTTTGCCCAGTATTTCAGAACACTCTTTGCTTTCCGGACACACACACATCAATGGAGAAGTTTTCCCATCTCCAACCACATTGAACACAAATAAGTCTCCTATGTCGCATCTGTTATCAAAATATAACTTTCTCCAGCCTCTTCTGATTTAATACATGCCGTCTGATTCGCTAAATCGCAAACTCACATTCCATGGATTTCCCTCTTTGTTCACTAGTATCATCTCTTGGCATTGTTTGTTCAAAGCAGTAGAACGCGTAGCTGCCACAAGAAGATGCTGCAAACACAGAACGTTAAGACACAGAACATATCACAAATTTGTCTTCTTTTAGATTTGAAATAGAGACAAAAAACGTAAACTACTCACAAGTTTGTCTTCTTTTAGTTTTGAAGCAGTGACCTCAGCCAAAAAACAGTAGTCGAATGAGAAAGAAGACATGTGAGGATGTGTATATTGAATCTCACAACAGCTAGGACCAAAAGGAGAGATATGAAACACCATGTATCATTCGTGTTTGAACATGGCAACGTCACCGATTCGAAGGTCATGTTCTGTGGTGAAATCTTTCCAACCTCCGGTGAGTCTCCTGCCTTTTTGTATCACTTCCCAAGTGTTATCTAAAGCGTCCGATCTTAGTTTCCATGTTTTCTGGTTCGTCTTCCCTTCTATGTGCTTTGAGAAGAAGCCAAGTGGTATTGTCTGCAAGTCAGAAAAGGAAATGTTAAGCATGACTCAAAATTAGGAACATATACAGAGGAGAAATAGAGAGAGTGTTTCTACCACGCCACTGTCGAAACCAGGAAGCAGAGGCTTGAAGAAATGAGGTTCATGCGGATTCGCCATCTCCAAATGAGGTTCAAACTGAGATCTTTTCAAACCCTAATCGAGTAAAACCCAAATCCAAACCGAATAAACCCCAAATCAGAACCGTACAACGAAGAAATCAACATGCAACATAATCTAAATCAAGAAATCCACAAGTTTAAGGCTTCAATCTACCTTGAGTACACAAAGAGAAGAAATCGCCTAAAGGGTTCTGGAGAGAGATCAAATGAATTTTTTTTCCAAAGCCATATACATTAGTCCACCCACTACAAGAAAACTCGTCCATTACTAGGACGAGTTTTCCTCGTTATTTCCTAGTAAATGACCATTTACTAGGAACTTACGAGGAAACGCGTTTCATCGAAACACGTTCATCGTAAAGCCTTTTTCCTCGTAAGGTCCAAGCTAATTTACGAGGAAAATTTTCCTCGTAAAGGTGTGGTTAGCTTTTCCACATAAGGTCCTCGTAGGGTTTCCTCGTAAGCTCGTAGTTAGCTTTTCCTCGTAAGCTCGTAGTAATTCATTACGAGGAACTTACTAGAATTATTTACTTGGAACTTACTTCGAAACCTTTACGAGGAGTTTGCTTCGAATTATTTTTTTCCCTATTAAAAAAATATTAGTTATAAATATAAATAATATATTTTTAAAAAATAAAAAAAAAAACCAAATTATAAATAAGAAAAAAACAAAATATTTTATAAATAACTAAATAATATACAATTAAGTTTTAAAATTCAAAGTACAATTAAAAATAAAATAAAACTATGGATGTTGCTCGTGAAATTGCCGCACGAAATCGTCCTGGCTCGCAAAATCCTCCTCTCCAAAGTTGATTGCCGGCTGTGACTGTGATGGTGGATGCTATTGGGTTGGAAACCCTCCGGTTTCCCGTCTCTGACGCAACATCTCCTCCCATTGCGGGTTTCCAAACGCCAAAATTTCGAGAACATCGGTGAGAGAAGTCACATGCGCTGGGTGAGCGAATTCACATGAGACTGCGTTGCTTGCAACTCTGAGCGCAGCTGAGCATTGACATCTTGCTGTTCCTGAGCATAAGACGATGTCGCTGCGGGGACATCGTTAACCGAGCCAATCCCGACGATACGCCCGTTTTTCCTAGGAGCGACCTGTAAATAAAAATATTAATAACGTTAAGAAAAAATTTAAATAAATAATAAAAATTAATAGTAAAACAAATTATTTACCTCCTCGTAAATCTTATCCACTTCAAGACTGGATAATATGACTGGAGTCCCAGTCTTCTGAGTCAGCTGGGTCTGGCGTTCGTCAACTCGGGCAACAACCTCGTTGTAGATCCGCTCAGAAGCAGGATCTACAAACTGCCCAGCCTTGTTCCAGTGGGTCCTCTCGTAAAGATCTTTCAGAGATGGAATAACTTCTGTCTCTTTAGCCTAAAAATCATTTTTAAAATTAAATATTAATTTGGAATATATATTCAAATAGAGTAAAAATTAAATAGTTATTAAAAATCATCTTACCATGTCTAGACGAACTCCCCTGTGAGGTTTTCGACCTGTGGTGTGAAGCATCTTCGTGTTGCCATGCTCGTCTTTAGTCATGCGGTTCCCGGAGTTTGTGTTGGAGGTTATGACCGAGTCTGACAACCCCCAATATCTGATGAGGCCATCCCACACTGTGGCTGTGAGGCAACTGGGTTTCCCGTCCTCGTAACCATCCACCTGAACAAAAAATAATTTTAAAATAATTAGAATTAAAGTCAATAATATTTTTAAAACTATATATATATATAAAATTTATAAATCCACAACTCAAAGTCGCCCTTCCAGTTGTAGACCATGTCGAGCAATCGTGCTCTTGCCTTGGCCTCAAACTCCGTCTTCACCCGCTGGTGAATCCCTATAGACCAACGATATTTTTGCTGTAACCAGAAAAAATAAAAGACGTATTAGTTCAATAATATTAATAATTTTAAATAATTAAAAATAAATTAAGTTGATTAATTAAACTTACAGCGAACGATTTGAACCACGTCTTTTTTGTGTGGCTCGCCGTCTTCTTCCAGTTTGGAGCTGCATCGGGAAAGTATCCCTTGATACAGTCTGTGACGCTAGTTGCGACAGATCCGTCAAGACCAAACCTGGAAAGACACAAAATAAATCATTAATTAGATTAATTTGTAAATAATTTGTTAATTAAGAAATAAATCAAAAACACTTTTTAAAAATTAAAACATACCATAATACGTTGTGGCCGTCCCGTCGGACAGGATCTAACTCTGGCAGCCCTTCTCTGCCTGGAAGGGCCAAAATATCCTCCACCGTGTACACCGCAAATGGTGCGTTTGGCGGCACCTAAAAATCGGGATGAACCCCGACCTGTGGAGGAGGAGGAGGAGGTGGCTGGGACGCCGTAAAAACTCCCTTAGTCTTGGGAACAACATCAGGATCCGGAATCGAAGATGAACCACCGGAAGCTAACGAAGATGAACCGCCAGGAGCTGACGTAGATGAACGGGGACCAGACTGACGCCCGGAAATATCTCTGTAGTGACTCCCCTAAAGAGGCGTCTTAGCCTTAGCAATCTTGCTCTTTCTGACCATCTAAATTTAAAAAAAAAAAAAGAAAAACAAAACATTCATTCCCGTATAATTTAAAAAAAAAAACAGTTAAAAAAGTAAACCAACCTAATCTAAATTACCTAAACTAACCACCTAATCAAAATTCCCTAAACTAACCACCTAATCTAATCACCTAACTAGGAAATAGAGAGAACTTTAAGAGAATTCAGAGAGAAGTTTACTACAAATGAGAAATCGGATTGCTCGAGTTTATATAAGGAATTTTTTTTCCTCGTAAGGCCCTAGTAACGTTACTAGGCCCTTACGAAGAAACTGCTTTACGAGGAAATGGCTATGCCCGCGTTTTTTCCTCGTAAAGTCCTAGTAATGGTATTACTAGGACTTTACGAGGAAACGGCTATGCCCGCGTTTTTCTCTACTAGGGTTTTACGAGGAAAGGGTTTGTAAATCTCTAAACTCGAAACCCCAAACCACAACTTCCTTAACTTATAACCTCTTCTACAACCAAACTCCTAACCTCTTCTACAGATAAACCCCAAATGAAAATTAATTTTGTGATTAAACAAACTTAAAACATATATAATCCAAATTCATTTTTTGTGATTAAACATACATAATTCATTCGGATACATTCTCGTAATCTGATGAAACATCATCATTTTATAAAAACTTGTCCTCTACACATTCGTCCGTTGAGTGATCAGGAACATCTTTGTATTCACGATTATGTGGATCTATGAGTAGGATGTCATCAATTTCTGCTTCAGGTTCCTCGATATCATTGGTGTTTTCTTCTTGTAATGGTGGTTCTTCTCCAGCGATTATACGTCCTCGAGGTGTAACTTTGATAACAGCTAACCATTTTATTCTTGAGGTAGTAATCCGAGGGTATGGAATGAAGCAAACTTGATCTGCTTGGGAAGCTAACATGAAAGGCTCGAACTTGTTGTACCTACAAAAATAAAGATCAATGTAAAAATTAATTAATACTCGAAACCTGGATATAAAAAAAAAAGAATTTGTTGTACCTTCGTCCACCATTGACATCAACTACACCATTCTTGTTAATCCGAACACCTCTGTTGACGAAGGGGTCGTACCACTCACGCTTGAAGATAAGGCATTTCAAACTCATACCTGGGAATTGAACTTCATAAATCTCCTGCAAGATCCCGTAGAAATTTGTTTCGCCTTTCACACATATTACATAATTACTTGTCGCCCGGTGTCTACCATAGTCATAGGTATGAAAAGTATAGCCTCGGGTGAAATACATCGATGATGTAGTGACCTTTGCAACTAGACCTTGAAGTAATTCGCGAAACCATGCGGGATACTCAGGATTGTCATAATCAACCTGCAACAAAAAGCAATATAACTAGACATTAGACTTACTTTGTGGTAATGTATGCATAAAATTTAAGTAATAATAAATACATGTTTCCTCAACCACTTGATAAAGTGTTGATCTTTCCTTTTGTCTAACTCAGTTGTCGATATACCAGGTATTGCTTCCTCGACTTGAGTCACAAATTGGCTGTAAAATCATATATGTTATGTTATATATTTAATATTGAAAATATATATATATATATATATGTGTGTATATATATATATTTACCTTTCAAAACAAGCAATCAATGGATGCTCGAAATTAAGAAGAATATAAAGGTGTGCACTATGGACGTCTTCATCACTCGACCACCAAACCTCTTTCAATTTCCCACCCAATCGCCCAATTTGACAAAAGATGTCTGGAACATCGTCTTCCATATATGTCGGCACGACACCACCATCATCATATCTTCTTGGAGCTCGTTTCCTTGTACGTACTTTCGGTGCAAAGTAGTANGCAAAGTAGTACGATGTGAAATGTGATGTTTCTTCCGTCAAACTTCCCGCAACAATAGAACCTTCAACTCTTGCTAGGTTTTTGGCTTTTCCTTTCAAAGTTTTCATGGCCCTTTCATACTGATACATCCATCCATAATGCACAGGTCCACGAAGTAATGCCTCATACGGGAGGTGGACAACTAGGTGTTCCATGACGTTGAAAAAAGTAGGAGGAAATATTTTCTCCAAGTTGCAGATTAAGACGGGGATGTTTTCATGAAGTTGTTGGACAACTTCCACTTTAAGAGTGCGGGTGCTCAGATCCCTAAAAAATGCTCCAATTCCTTATATATTACAAAAACAAAAATTATCCACATTAGTATATATATACAGAAATAAATTAATCATATCATCGTATTATATTAATTAATTATCTGAAAGTGCTTCCTGTACTTTTGCCGGTAGTAGCTCCGCAAACGCAAAGGGAAGTAGTCGCTTCATAAAGACATGACAATCATGGCTCTTCATCCCGGAGAACTTTTGCCATTTCTCAACACATCTTGAGAGATTTGAAACATACCCATCAGGAAACTTCACTTCTAAAGCCACCCAGTTGAACAACGCAGACTTTTTTTCTGATGACAGTCTAAATATTGGAACTGGAACTTGCCCATTGCTTTTTATATGTAGCTCACTCCTTGAGCAGATATCGGGTAAGTCCAACCTTAATTTTACGTTGTCTTTCGTCTTCTCTGGGACATTCTAAATAGTGTTCACAATGTTCTCAAAAAAGTTCTTCTCTATATGCATCACATCGAGGTTGTGGCGCAAAAGAAGATCTTTCCAATATGGCAATTCCCAAAATATACTCTTTTTATGCCAATTGTGCGGAACACCATAAGAGTCAGGCATATTACTGGGAACATGCCAATTCCCACCACGAGGAGCTGTTTCTAGAGTACAGTAGTAATCGATTTGCGCTTCGATTTGTTCTCCAGTTAAATATGGAGGAGGAGTGTCTCTGACAACCCTTTTGTGCCTGAACAATTTCTTGTTTCTTCGGTATGGGTGGTAAACAGGAAGAAATTGATGGTGACAATCGAACCAACTAGTCTTCCTACCATGCTTCAACTGAAACGCATCTGTCATTCCATTACAATATGGACAGGCTAATCTCCCATGTGTAGTTCACCCAGACAACATCCCTTATGCATGAAAGTCACTTATGGTCCACAAAAGCATCGCTCGCATCGTAAAGTTTGTTTTCGTTGAACAATCATATGTCCTCACCTCTGTTGACCATAAATCTTTCAACTCTTTTATCAGTGGTTGTAGAAAAACGTCAGAGATCTTTTTGGATGTTTTGGACCAGGTATTAATATGGTCATGAATAGAAATTCTCGTCGCATGCACATCTCCGGTGGCAGGTAATACGGTGTAAAAAAGACCGGCCACAATGAATATTGTCTCCCAGACATTCCAAATGGACTAAATTCATCAGTGCATAATCCAAGATACACATTCCGGCTATTGCTAGTGAAAGGTGGATGTACATTGTTAAAATGTTTCCAGGCTCTTGAATCTGATGGGTGAGTCATCTCTCCATCCGTCTGAGTATGCCGGTGTGCCATCTCATCCCTCCAGCAGTCTCCTCAGATTGGTACAATCTTTTCAATCCGTCTGTGATTGGTAGGTACCACATCCTTTGGTACGGTACCCTATTACGCCCTCGACCTTGCGGTTTGTATCATGGCTTCTTAAAAAATCGACATTCTTCTAACTTCTCATCATCTCCCCAGTAAATCATGAAGTTGTCGATGCAAACGTCTATCATCTCTGAGGGCAACCCAAGACTATATACCAATTTTTGAATCTGATAATAAGATTGTCTTCTGGCAAATACTCTTTAAACAAGTCTGCCCAGGCATCCATACAATTTTCAGGTAGATTGTGATCGGTTTTAATACTCATCATTCTAGCAGCAACCAACAATTTAGACAGACCTTCTCTACAACCACTGTAAATTGGCTCATTCGCAGCTTCTAACATTTCATAAAACTTTTTTGCATCTAAGTTAGGTTCTTCAACTTCATCATCATCATGAGTTACAAATGCATCACCTACCATATTATGAACCCTATCACAATCTACGATTTGTTCCTCTTGGTGATGATAGTTATTTTCATTACGCAAATGATAAACCGGTTCAACCTGAAAATTGCTATTACTACTGCTACCTTCATTCCTACAACTAGCATCGTCTTCTCCATGTTGATACCAAATATAATAATATGGCATGGAACCTCTATTTATTAAATTCTTCCAAACATTTTCACAAGGGCCTAATTTTGTATCGCAGCATTTCCGACAAGGAAAAAACATCTTACCACTTTCCTGCGTGAGTGGTGTAGAATCTGCTTGATGCATAAACGTCTCCAACCCTTCGAGAAATTCTTTCGTCACCCTCCCGTTATTATCTCTGTGTGAATACATCCACTTCCGCAACTCGAAAATATTCCCGGACCGGACATTTTTTTTTGTGTTTGATCAAGCTTATAGCTGATTTTTTTTTGGTGTGTTTCAAATGAATCACAAATTGTGGTATTTATAGAAATTTTCGAATCTGATAATTTACTAGGAAATTGCTAGGAAATGTAGGTACAAAACACGATTTTGATTTAAATTCGATATTTTCTATCCAGTTCCTCCTAATTTCGTAGTAACAAATCCATTCCTCCTAATTTCGTAGTAAACCTTTACTAGGACTCTACGAGGAAAGTTTGTTACTACGAGCTTACGAGGAAATGAACTTTTTCCACGTAGTTTCCTCGTAAGCTTACTACGGTGTTACGAGGAAACCTTTTTCTCGTAGCTGTACGAGGACCTTACGAGGAAAAAAGTTTTCCTCTTAAAACCATAGTAAGTTCGTAGTAAATTTACAAGGAATTATTTTCCTAGTAAAATTTCCTAGTAACTTCTTAGTTTTCTTGTAGTGACCGATCCAATCATATCTTGCCACGTCGATAAGGATTCAATCCTTAAACACCTTCCTCTTAACTAAATAACGCGTCTGAGTTATTGATTTGTAATTGAAATTGACGGCTGGGTTATTGAAATTTACGGCTCAGTAATTGAAATTCACGGCTGGGTTATTGAACTTTACGACTGAGTAATTGAAATTCACGGCTAGGTTATTGAACTTTACGGCTGAGTTATTAAAATATGAATGGCTGAGTCTCTTAATAATATACTGCGGCTGAGTTAAATTAAAGGCTGAGTAAATATACGGCTGAGTTAATTAAACGTTACGAATAGAGTTTTTTAACAGATAACATAAAATGACTAATTACATTCTAAAACCAAAGTTATCAGGTCCAAACTCTTCAATAATATCCATGAGAGCAAGCCAAACTCTAGTTAGCATCCAATCAGGCTTCTGGCCACCATGCGCCCAATTCCTCTTCAGCATCCGCATATGATGATGAAATATCGTTCTGGCAACACGATTAAAATTCTTCCAAACTTCGAAATTAAGGATTGGATCCCAAGTGTTATTTCGCTAAAATAATAGAACATAACTAATATTAGAAACATAAAAAATGTTGCTAGATCTAATATGGATACATAATGGATGCTTACATCGAGTTCAAGAAACTAGCGTTCCTTAAAATGAGCGGGAATGACACGGTAAGTCGACCACTCATGAACCCACCCTTCTTTAAGAATGGGCGGGATCGCAACTGATAGAACATGGAAGAATGTAAACCACTCTACGGTGGTTTTGGAAAAATTTAGACCCACCCCAGGGTTTATAAAGGGTAGGTTATTCCGATATGCCGAGCTTAGAATAGCATTCACACTGCTCGCTAACCTTAGAGACCAACCAGAGACAACAACCGACATAAATTTTTCTATAATACGAGAGAAAGCGACAAGAGGACTATATATAGAGAGGTATAGAATGCCAAAACGTCACGATTAAATTACACAACGCGGCTGAGTTATTTAGTTCCCGCCCAAAACTACGAAATGTTGTGGCTGAGTTATTGAAGAATACGTAAGGTCGCGCTTAAGTTAGACTTTCTAGCTGAGTTATTGATATGTTACGGCTGAGTTATTTAGTTCCCGCCCAAAAATACGAAATGCTGCGGCTGAGTTATACATATGTTACGACTAAGTTATCTTTAGGATAAATATATTGACATGTTACGACTGAGTTATTGACATATTACTGCTAAGTTATTTATTTATTACGGCTGAGTTATCTTAGAATACGAAACGTCGCCATGCCAGAATATGAACGGTTTTTCTTAAATGCGGCATAAGAAGACCCCTTATCAACTATCTATTTAAACAAGAAATCAGTTTCACACGTATCTACACAAACTGATTATCTTAGAAAATGGAAGGTTTCCCGATTCTCGAAATGCCTGAAGAAATTCAAGTGTTAGTTGTTGAACGTGTGTCCAGTAATTCCATTAAAGATCTTTATAATCTCATAACATCGTGCAAGTCGATGAAGGCGTTAACAGAGCGGCTGAGGGTATATCATTTTTTTGATTTGCTATCATTTCCCTGGAGAACGGCTATGCCTATTTCGTTGTTCCCAACTTTCGACGCTGAGGGAAACCCAAGCACACTATACATCAAGGGTGTCCAGTTGTTCTTCACATTTGACCTTCGAGAAGAAGGACTCACTCTCATGAAGAGTGCAGCGGATGCAGGATATGAGCGTACCGTGTATACATACACAGTGATTAGGAGAATCTTTTGGGATGATAAGGAGTATTTTGCTCGTTTTACAAGGGAATCTGCTGACAGGATTGGGAAACAAGTGCGATCTATGAAATGGGGATGGGGTTTGTGGCATGGTGACGACTTCCGCGCAAAGAAGTTGGAGTTCATTTCATTGGTTATACCATCGTTCTCCAGATGCCAATGTTGTGCTGTTGGGGACAGAAACTGGATCGGCTTGTGGAGCATTGACACCACTAAGGGTGACAACATGTGTGACCGTTGTTTATGGATTAAAGAGGTCGGGCTATTCTTCCGTGAGTTTGAACCGATGAGCGTGATTGACACAAGGAATGGTGAAGATGTATTAATAATTTGATTTCTTTGCAATTTTAATATTTTGATTTCCTTTGCATTTTCAATTATAGACTATTGGTTGTATTAAAGCTGAGTTATGGATTACTTAAAGCTAAGTTATTGATTTAATTAAATATACGGCTGAGTTATTGAAATATGAAAATCTGAGTAAATAACATAAAGTGGCTGAGTTATTGATTTAACTAAATACATGGCTGAGTTATTGAAATATGAAAATCTGAGTAAATAACATAAAGCAGCTGAGTTATTGATTTAACTAAATACACGGCTGAGTTATTGAAATATGAAAATCTGAGTTAATAAATATAACGGCTAAGTTATTGAAATACACGGCTGGGTTATTGACCATGTTACGGCTGAGTTAAATAGGAAAATCTGAGTTAATAAAAATAACGGCTGAGTTATTGAAATACACGGCTGGGTTATTCAGCATGTTACAGCTGAGTTATTGGAATCCACAGATGGGTTATTGAACATGTTACGGCTGCGTTATTGGAATCTACGGCTGGGTTATTGAATTACACGGCTGTGTTATACAGAAACGATACTTTATTACGGCTGTGTACATTACAAGACTACCTTAACGAATAGTAACAAAATACGTCCACAAATAACATACGAACCACCACATTCCTTACACATCGACCTCTAAGTCCGTCTTGATTCCTTCAAACTCTTTCTCCAACCGACCTAATTTAGCTCTGACATCCGTCAAGTCTTCGTTTATGTCAGTCATTACTAACTTCATATCCTCAACCTCTTCTACCAAACACTCATCAGTCCATTTGAATAAATGTCTCTGCTTGCACTAATATAATCAGATCTCAGTAGCATAAAATGAATATATGGCAAATAAGAAAAAAATTTAACCTTATTATATCCTCTTGTACAACGATAGTACAATCTTCCTAGATTTGTAACTGATCCGGATGTACATATCTCTGAGGATGCACCACACCAACACTGTTTTGGCGTTCTCTCCCCATTCGTCCGTAGTCGGTTTAAATTTCCTACGATGAAATCCTATTAATTTGGAAGTCAAATAAGAGCAAAACCTTAAGCAATTTACTTGATGAGATTCTGTTAGATGAGGAAGACATTTTTTCTGTTGGAACCCTAATCCCAATTTTTTCTTCTGAAAAAGTTACTTTATTACATCATTATATAGAACTAGGCCAGATATGGGTTAAAATATTTTCAAGTTCCTGCACAAATATATTTCAATTTCCCGCCCATAGGCTGAGTTATTGACATTTTACGGCTGAGTTAATGTTTAGGATAATTTTATGTTTTAGGGTTTAGGGTTAAGTATTTGAGATTTAGTGTTTAGGATTTAGTGTTTATGGTTTAGGTACCACTATAAAATTCCAGAAATTACACATATTCAGTTGAAAAAAAATTATATGGTATACTTTGTATTTGGTGTGTTCAACACCTATATAGTTACATAAGGTTTTAAGCATTTGTAAGACAACTTATACCTCAAGATCATGATTAATTCGAAACTTGTAAATTCAATGAAATATACACATTCTTCTCATTATATATTCATCTAAAACTGATAATATTAATTTATAATAACTTCTTAAAGTATATTTCCCAATATTAGGGTGGGTTTGTGGTATGGATGAGTTATATAAAGCGAGACGGCTGGATTATAGAAACGATCCGGCTGGGTTATACTAAACTTTTTCGATTTTAGGGTATGTTTGAGGTATGGCTTAGTTATATAAAGCGTTACGGCTGGATTATAAAAACGATGCGGCTGGGTTATATTAAATTTTTTTGATTTTAGGGTCTGTTTGAGGTATGGCTGAGTTATATAAAGTGAGATGGCTGGGTTATAAATATGATTCAACTGGGTTATATTAAACGAAAATCAAATACAAATCGTCCAAAGGCTACATAAATTGTTCATACATGTCATTTCCTCCTTCATCAAGGATCTCTGCTGCCATCTTCACCCGTATACCTTGAATATTCTTATCATTTATCCCATCAAAAGTCACGCCAAGCGCTAAGAATTTAACAAACTTCAATGCATACACTCCACAATCGCCAACTTGGTTGTTTTGTGGCTTGTATTTGCCTTTCCTCCTTCGGAACACAAACTGTTTATTATTGGGTTTTCAGAGATTGACAGAAATATTTTGGTTCAAAATCAAAGGTAGCATTTGCGTAATAGGCTTAAATGCATCTATAATTCTCTGTTCACTTTCGGATGTTACTAGTTCAATTATTGGATCATAGCAGTCAATCTTCTTCTTAAGCAGATCCACGTGAAACGCCACCCAATGATCGCCTGAAGTTTGAACCACTCTGTACATGTGATCCACATCCTCATACCACTTTAAATTTGTACACACATCGTTGGACATCCTACCGTTTATTAACTCTTCATAGCCATTATTTTTGAATTTGAAACACGACGAATTTAGCTTGTACTGCTTGTAATCGTGAATCCATACACTGAGAAACCAGACGTCAACAAATGCAATGCGCTTGGACCAAAAAGGGGTGGGATCTCGCATGGACCTTTTGATGAGGACTCGCATAAACGCATTAACATGCTATCCAAAAACACAAAATCAAGTCAATATAAACGAATCTATAACTCAGCTGTAAATACACATAACTCAGCATAGTATGCTAAACTCAGCCACATAGTATGCTAAACTCAGACACATAGTATATTTAACTCAGCCACAATGAATACTAAACTCAGCCACATTGTATACTAAACTCAGCCACAAAGAATACTAAACTCAGCCACAAAGAATACTAAACTCAGCCACAAAGAATACGTAACTCAACCACATAAAATATATAACTCATCCGTAAGGAATACTTACATCATCATACAGCCATCCATATTTGTTGTCTGGCCACAGTCTTGGCGTGACGATGATTCTGTAGAACTCACCCTCAAGGGACGCTGTTTTTGAAGTGAGAATGTCCTTATGTTTCTCTATGTGTTCCTTAAGTTTATCCAATTTTGCTGGATCAACCGGTGCTAAAGGATCATTTATTACTGGTGAAGGTTCAAAATTCTTCCTCATGCACGTCGTTCCATTGTCTCCAATGTGAGAAAAAACTTGTGCTGAAGGAGCATTATCAGCGAGTTGTGATGCACACCCAGTTGCAGATAACTGAACATTTTTCTCCCGATATTGATTTATTCTCTCGGATCTGATTCTATCCTCTTCCTCCACATCAGACTCAGGAAGCACTTCGTTTTGTGATGCGAAAAAATTGTCAGTAGCATCCGCAAGCTCACTGTCGGCTTCAATCTGTTTCGGCTGAGGTACAGCTATTGTTATTAAACCGCGAAGCGTCACCCTTTTTGGGACATGTTTCTTTAACTCATCCTTCTCTTTCCTCTTTAGCTCAGCCGCCTTCTTTTCCTACGCTTTTCGTTGTGTTAACTCAGCCGTCTTTTTTCTCCTTAACTCAGCCGCCTCTTTCCTACTTAACTCAGCCGTTTCGTTCTTCTTAGGAGACGCCTCTTTCTTTCCTAACTCAGCCGTTTCGTTCTTTTTCTTTGATAACTCAGCCGCCTCGTTCTTCTTAGGAGACGCCTCCTTCTTTGCTAACTCAGCCGCCTCGTTCTTCTTAAGAGCCGCCTCCTTCTTTGCTAACTCAGCCTCCTCTTTGTCCTTCTCTTTGACCTCATCTCCTTTTTGTTTTAACCTTACCCTGTTTCCGCGTCCTAAGGCTGGGTCAGTTGCAGGAGAAATACCAACGAAATCAATGTTGTCAACCAAATCCTTTTCCACGGCCTTAGCAGGTGTACTATTGACAGAAGCCTTAGCAGGTGGACTATTGATAGAGGCCTTAGCAGGTGGACAATTGACTGAGTGCTGCGGAAAATACTTCGGAGGTGGCGGCGATGGCGGTGATGGTGATGGCAGCGGTAAAGATTGTTTGGGAACTTTAGAGAAGTACTCTTCCACTGCAAGTCTGACTAAATCAACAATGTTCGTATCTCTGGATTCGATATCTCTAGACTCGATATCTCTGGACTCATTTCTGGATAACCACGCTTTGAAGTTTTCGAATCTGTTATCGTAGGTGTCTATTTTTGAGGCAATTCTATCCAGAGTATACATTATGCTTAAAAATATCGGATTGTTCCCAATATCATCCGTACCTTCCTTCTCGCAAGTACCCTTTCCCTCCACAACAGCTTCATCCTCTTGGAAGCTGCTCACTTCCTTCAGCTACTTAATGGGTGGCTCAGCCTTTGACGAAACACCAGCCTTTGTTTGTTTGAGTTTCATATGTGTTCCCCAAAAANCAGAGTATACATTATGCTTAAAAATATCGGATTGTTCCCAATATCATCCGTACCTTCCTTCTCGCAAGTACCCTTTCCCTCCACAACAGCTTCATCCTCTTGGAAGCTGCTCACTTCCTTCAGCTACTTAATGGGTGGCTCAGCCTTTGACGAAACACCAGCCTTTGTTTGTTTGAGTTTCATATGTGTTCCCCAAAAATCTCTAACAAACCGACCTGTATATATGTCTGTTATCAAGTTAACGAGTTGCGGGTCATCTGCTTCATCCGGCCACTGAGGAAACATCTCTTCTACGGAGTTCTTCATAACCATTTTTCTCACGCGCACCTACAAAACCAGTCACCAAATACATAATAACTCAGCCATCAAAGTACTAATAACTCAGCCATTAAAACTAATAACTCAGCCATAAAATAAGTAATAACTCAGCCACAAAGTACCAAAACCCAGCCACCATATAAACACTATCTCAGCCATCAAATAACTAATATCAAAAAACCCAGCCACTATATACATACTAACTCAGTCATCAAAAAACTAAAACCAAGAGGTTGAGATAGTGTTTATATGGTGGCTGCATTTTTTGTGCTTTAATACTATTTTGATGTGTTCATAAAACAACTAATAACTCAGCCATAAAATAACTAATAACTAAGCCACAAAGTACCAAAAACCCAGCCACCATATAAACACTATCTCAGCCATCAGATAACTAATACCAAAAAATCCATCCACTATATACATACTAACTCAGCCATCAAATACCAAAAAACCTAGCCTTACCTCGCCATGTTCTCTAATCTCCTCAGTAATGACATTATCAAAACTAGAACGTGTACGCTTTCCACCCCGTCGAAAAAGTGGAACTTCTTGCTCATTGACCACTCTCCCAAAAACGCTCTCCAAAACAAGTGATAGATTCATACGCCCAAACCAATAACATGTCCTTCAAACCGCTTATGGTGTATGTCCTTCCTTGTGGATTCAACATCTTAATAGAGTCAACAAGAACTTCATATGCAGTCCGACCCCTTGGATACGTCATCATGGCTTCATCGTCGAATACTCTTTTTGCACTTTCAAATGGTATCTTAGAGTTATGGTGCAAAGCATAAAGTCCCATGCATTGAAGAAGTAACAGCCCTAATCATTTACGCTTTTCAAAACTCCAGGCTAGACATATCTCAAATGCTGCCCACAGTTCATCTAACTTGGGTCCCACCCCAAGTGGCAGATTCAACTCCTCCCAAAACGCTTTGTATTGGTCATGTTCAAAACTTTCTGTTGGCACTGGATCTGTGTTTAACCCAGTGATCTCACCAAATTCGTGTAAGCTAAACCTGATAGGTTCATCACCAACTAGACTCCAAATCTCCTTCTTGTATACTCAAAGCTGTCGACATAGTAGATAGTGGACAGTCCTACCAGACCACACGCTTTTGCGTTCAGCTAGCTTAACAATAATTCCAAGAGGACCCTGCCTCATGTGATCCCACACATCCCGTCCTATTGCTTCTCTGACGTTAGGGAAATCTCCCATTTGCAAAATGTGATTAATCTCTTTATTTTCTAGATTAGAAGCCCCTTCAGCGTAAAGTCGTGGAGGATAATCCCGTTCTTTATCTTCAAAAATAGCCATCTGATCCTAAAACACATATATATATATATATAAATCAGCCACAATAGAAACAAAACTCAGCCACAACATAATAAATAACTCAGCCACCATATAACGCAGTCATAATAGAAACAAAACTCAGCCAAAACATAATCAATAAATCAGCCAAAACATAATCAATAACTCAGCCAAAACATAAACAATAACTCAACACAATATAATCTATAACTCAGCCACAACATAATCTATAACTCAGCCACAACATAATCTATAACTCAGCCACAGTAATCAATAACTCAGCCACAGTAATCAATAACTCAGCCAAAACATAATCAATAACTCAGCCGTATCATAATCAATAACTCAGCATAATCTATAACTCAGTTGAAAAGGAAAACTATATTTTCACAACGTAAATCAAACTCAACTCAGCCACACTATACAATAACTCAGTTACAACATAATCTATAACTCAGCCACGTCGTAAATCAAACATGGTCACAATATAAATCAAACTCAGCCACAACATACAATAGAAGATGATGTCGTAGATACGATTGCGTCAAAACTTTTGCGGAGAAGAGGATGTCGACGAAGATGATATCGGAGATGATTTACGATATCATAAATAGTTCAGTACGAGAGTATTAGTTGCGATGAAGATGATTTCGTGATTTCGTACTCGGTTAGGGTTTAACAGAAGTTATTACGAAGAAGTTGTAACATTATGACTTTTTTTTATTCATTGTAGATATGAGACGATTGAATTTCTAGTGTAACTGTTGATGACACAAATTAGTGACGTAGATTGCCTAATTATGATGTGGATTTTATAATTAAAATTTGTATCAATAGTAACAAATTAAATAAGGTTGTTTATTGTAATTTACTAGGAATCTGAAAACACTCTAGTAGGTTTTAGAAAACGTATATTATTCTAGTAATATACCAAATTTTCTATAACATTCTAGTAATTTTTTCTAGTTATAAATGTAGGTTGACAAGGCATGTGGAACTGATACATGACACTGATGTAATTAAAATACCAATGTAAGATTATTCTTAAAAGTTGATTTTCTTTTAATAGTAAACTAGACATTGACCCGTGCGATCGCACATATATTAATTTTATCTTTTTATTTTTTGTGCTAAATAATGTTTTTGTAAAAATTAATTGTATTTCATTGAATATTTTTTTTGTGTATTAATAATTTATTGTATCACAAATATTTGGTATCATATACACAAATCTAACATATATCCGATATACTGAAAATCTTTTTTACTAAAAAAACATCAAATCTTAAGAAGTAAGAGTTAGTATGCTATACAAAAAAAATGATTACAAATAACTTATGGATTTAATTTTGACAGAAGAAAACCGAAAGGTTTGTTGTTTGACCCGTGCATCCGCTCATGTGTTTGTTTTTATATTTTTGTAAGTTATAATATATATTTTTAAATTTGCTTGTTTAATTAATTTTTTAAAAAGAAATTTTAAACACACAATTTTATAGTTTATATTGAGTAATTTATTTTATCTTGGAACCATCAATTGTATCTGATCCGTATATCTGCACAAATGTATTTTTATTTTTATGGATCAAAACTTTATGATGATATATAACTAAATTATTATATATACTATTTAAAATATATGGTCTTGTATATATATTTCTACTCNTTAAAAAGAAATTTTAAACACACAATTTTATAGTTTATATTGAGTAATTTATTTTATCTTGGAACCATCAATTGTATCTGATCCGTATATCTGCACAAATGTATTTTTATTTTTATGGATCAAAACTTTATGATGATATATAACTAAATTATTATATATACTATTTAAAATATATGGTCTTGTATATATATTTCTACTCTTTAACATTTACTATACTGAATTTATCTTGGACTATTATTTATATGAAAATTTACATAACATAATATATTTATATTAATCCATGTATTATATAAATGTTTTTTTGTGACTTTTATTTTAGTTATTACTTATAAATAATAAAAATATAATTATATATCTTTGAAAACAATATTGTTCATCAACAATTTAAAGATAGGTAGATAATTAATAAAGATATTATTATTTCCTTTTTAAAATCTTCCAAATAACAAGATAAAATAAAAATTAAATATTTTTAAAATTTACAAAACTATTTAAAACGAAAAAATAAGTATATATATAATATGGTTTCATAAAAAAAGAAAAGTTTACAAAATAGTAATATTTAACTTAAATATATTTTTAAATAACATAAATTATACTTTTAAGTAATAAAATACTTTATATCTATATCTTCTTAGATGAAAAAAATATTTGTATATAATGTGTTTTCATTAAAAAAGTTCATACAAATAATCTTGATATTAGAAAAGAAATATTTTTCTTTAAAAATAATTTAAAC
>CAKOAT010213155.1:2086-60101 GCA_932364175.1 Eruca vesicaria subsp. sativa | reverse complement strand
ACCCTAAACCCTAACCCCTAAACCCTAAACCCTAAACCCTAAACCCTAAACCCTAAACCCTAAACCCTAAACCCTAAACCCTAAACCCTAAACCCTAAACCCTAAACCCTAAACCCTAAACCCTAAACCCTAAACCCTAAACCCTAAACCCTAATGTTTTCATTATTATAACAATTATTAAAACTTTAAAATGTAAGTGTTCAAATAAATTACTAGCACACGCAAAGATGATATTCGTACAAATAAAATGGCTCAGCCTAATTACTAGCAAAGGCCCACCCATTTAAAACACTTTGTCTAAAAGACTCAAAATTTGGAAAAAAAAGAATTCAAATAATATAAATAAGCCCGATGGGTTTTTTCTAACGTAAAGTAAATACATTTTATAAAAAAATACTTATATTTTACAATATACCAACCTGGATATGAGGTTTGCTGATGTTAGACATTGTTGAATAATAATGGGTTTAAGCCCAAACTTAATTACACCTAATCGTTTGCCTTGCCTCCGTCACAAACTGTCTTTACTGCAGTTAAAAAAAATCACAGAAAACGTTAAAATAAAACGAAAAGCAAAAAATGACCATAACCTTGATTTTATTGTTAAACCTAGGAATTATAATGAAAATGGTTACTTTTTTTTGTCACTGAAAAATGCATTAAAATTAAAAGAGAGGAGATAGGCCTAGGGGAGCCCAAAACCAGAGTTTAACAAACAAAAAGATGGGCCTGAAGGGCCTAAAAATGGGTACTTATATAATAAGAAAAGAGGAATAAGATACTAAACCTTTATCATATTGACCAAGTGAGCCCAACATGGGAGCTTTGTGTCCCTGTGTAATATTGACAATTTTGCTTAGTCTGCATCATCTCGTCCTGTTTTATTCCACAGAAATTGAACAAATTAGAAAGAACCGACTGCGTTTGTCCAAAAAAAAAAGAAAAGAAAGAACCGACTGCGATCTAGAATCAAAACCTCCAAACTGTTGTTTTCTAAAAAGCCAAAAACGAAATACATGAGTTTCAACAATGTTTGAACCAAAAAAAAAAAGTGTTTCAACGATGATAGTTTAATTGCAATTTCTACGAATCTTAAATCCTCGACATCTTCAGTGAAATCAACAAAATCAATAGTTATTCCAAAACTCAATAACTCTAATCTACTTACACCACTGCGAATTAGAAAGAAGCGACAGCAATGTAGAAGAAAACCCTAAAATTGTTATTCCAAGAAAACGCAAGAAACGAACATACATGGGTGTGAACGACACGACGATGGTGTTTTAGATTTCAGAACCTGAAACAGAACAGAAAAAAGTCACGATCTTTATTCAATTTGATTCTAGGGGGGGATTACAGAGTATATAGAGAGGTACACGAAAACCCTAAACAAAAAAAAAAGGATTAGGGTTCATCAAAATTGGAGACTGTTCATCGAATCATACCTCTGGCGTTCTGGAAAATTTGTTCTCGTCCGCTCTCTCTCTTAATCTTAGACTTTTAGCTTTTTCTCGAGAGATATACTGATGGTGATTGATGACGATGCACGAAAGAAGTAAGAGAACGAAAGTTGAAACTTTCGATTGAACCATGGGAATTTTCTGTAGAAACGAGCGAGGCTTTTTAGTAATCGGATCACATGTGCTTTTATCATAGAAGACGGTATCTTATCGATTTTTTTGAAAAACAAACAAGTCGGTGATCAACCTTTGTCATCTTGAATCCAGGTGGGCATGTGACTATCATTTTTTACCGTTAGACTTCCTATACACGTGCAGGACTGTACACTTGTCAACCAGTGATTTGCATAGGAATTCAGTCCTTTTACGGTTGGCAATTAACCATAAATCCAGGTGGACATATGCACATTGTTCTTGGATTTTATATCGTTGGGGTAGGAAACATGGTAGGAACATACAAACTGATTGTAGATAAAAAGCTCTCTCCTTTTTCTAGTCGCTTCGGTTTCCTTGATTCCTCCCTAACATGCCCAAGAGTGGCTTCAACTAAACTCTCAAAGAATCTGTGGTTAGTGTTGTGAATGTGTGTCTTAAATCTCAATTTGAGTATTTATGTGTTTATAAATTTGGATCCCCCACAGTATTCTTTTACAACAAAGCGCACCTTATTCTAAAAACAATATCATATTTAATGCTTTTCGTTTTTTTAAAAAAACGTTGTGCCAACATATATGTTACCTGAGACATATAAGGGGACTCGTATGATCTACGGTGAAGGAGGAGGTGCTGCCCACCATTAACGTATATCATACCTACACACTGTGATATCCTATTATCGTATATGAACTTTCTCCTTTTTGGTGAGATTGGCATCTCCTACTACTTCAGCGGCTACTACGTGTAGAAAAATAAGCCAATTGCTTCTGATGAACTACTTAGACTTGTGGTTCAATTGCTCTCATCTTTTTCTCATTTTTGTTTGAAAAGAAAGGAGGGACTAAGCGAACTAAAAGGCTTTGCCACAAAGTGAGTGAATCATCCTTAATTATTGGGGTATCTCTCAGGACGGACAAACTGCATTTAATTTTATCTTTGTCCTAGCAGGTTCGAGCAAGAAGAAGAAGTCTTCCCGATACAAGCCAGAAACTGTTGCTCTCAGAGAGATTCGCCAATTCAAGAAGACCACTAAACTTCTTATCCCACCTGCTAGGTTCATAAGACACGTAAGCTTCTCCTTTTCTCTCTTCTTTTTTTTGTTTTCCAACAACTATTTTTGGTTGCTAACCTTAGCTACGTGTTTCTCAAGAAGCTGATTTGTCTCAATATAAATTGAAGTGAATTTCACTGCAAACATTAGCTACACCCAACCCTTCATCTAAGAAGCTTGTTATATAATTTGTCTTTGGTTATGGCTTCATAGTTAATACAAGTATACAACCATATGGTTGGTTTCTGTAACTACGATTACTATATCCATTTATGTTATTGCAACCAGGTGAGAAGTATTACCCATACTTGTGACCCGCCCTAAATTACTCGTTTTTACTGCTGAAGCTATTTTGTGGCTCTTCAAGAGGTACCAATCATTGTATCTTTTTCATATTAAATGTATTAAACTGTTGTTCCCCTGATGACTACTTAACCTAATCGTGAATTCTTTTTTTGAGCACGCGGCAGAAGATTACCTAGTTGGTTTGTTCTCTGATTCAATACTCTGTGCTTTCCATGCAAGACGTGTCACTCTAATTTAGGAATCACTTGTATGCTTCTTTGTGCCAATATTTGCTTTAAAAATCTTATATAGAATACGATCATCCATATCTGTTTCTGTTTATATATAATGCATTAACTTATATCTACTCTATTAAAACAGAGTCATTCTTTTTATCTATTGATACAAATTGTCATTTAAATTTGGACACTTTCTAGAGTGTTACAAATAATACAAAGCATATAGTTAATTAAACCGCGTTACTTAAATTAAACCGGTGGTTATTTATGGGATATAGTCTTGGGCTTTCTTTTGTTTTTAAAACAAATTATATGGTTTGGTTTTTGGGCTTAGTATTAAAGAAAAACTCCAAAAAACATTGAATAAACTTTCCAACTTACTAGATTAAAAAATCAATTATTATTTTCAGGCCCAAAATTTAATATTTTTAACAAAACAAAATTGTCTATTATTAATCATTTATTTAAATCAAGTACTTTAAAACATGTTAATGTATTTTTTTATTTTAAAAAACAATCATTTTTTTTGATAAATTTCAATGGTAACTTTTAAATAGTTTATTATTTTATTTTTCTTAAATAATTTACAGATTTAAAAAAAAATATGTAAAGCAAAACCAAAAACCAAATCTAAAAACTAAACTCCAAAACCAAAAGCTGAAAATGCAAGTTATATTTTTTGCTTTTGTTTATTTACAAAATAAACTATTGCAAATATTTTTAAAATTTTCTTTTGTCATATTTTCAGTTTTAAATTAGATGTTTGATTATTTGAGATTTGTTTGTTGGTAATATCAGTTCAAACTAACTCAGCGGGTCTAAAAATTAAAAACCCAAACCAAAATCTGAAAATCAAAAATATAAATTTAAAACTAAAAACCAAAATTTAAAAAAAAATCTAAAAAGAAAAACTGAAACTAAAAACTAATGAAAAACAATCATCACCGCAAACTTTGGTGAACTGATTTTATACCAGAACATTATTTAAATTAAGACAAAACCAATTATATAAATTTTTAATCATAAAAAATTTCCGCGCTTTTAAGCGCGGGTCAAAATCTAGTTAATGTATATTAAAACATTTTTTTATGGATGATAGGCCTAATTTTTAATTCTCCAAAAAATTATTTATTTAAACTTCATATACCAATTAATCAATGTACTAACCTCTATCAAATCTATATTTTTGAGGGGGAGAATACCTAATGTCTCAAAAGTTTTTAATCTTCATACTAGGGGTGGGCGTTCGGGTACCCGTTCGGGTTCGGATCGGGTATTTCGGGTTTTTGGGTATTTCGGTATTGGGGTTTAGGACCCGTTCGGGTATTTTTACATATCGGGTCGGGTTCGGATATTTTTAATTCGGGTTCGGTTATTTCGGGTCGGGTTCGGATATATAGATTTTGAAAAAAAATTTCAAATTCTTCATTACTTAAGTTTCATGTATTTAAAAATTTAACTATCAACTTAACCTTTTTTAAATGTTTAATAAGTTGGACGATCAATAAGTTTGAAAATAAAATTTTGAAAATAAAAATCATTATTTTGGTTGTTATTTTCGAATTTTGGATGCAAATTTTGTTAAAATATGAAATAAGAACCTTAATATGCATTTTAAATGAGTAACAAATCAATTTTTTTTCAATTATATGTATATTATCTGATCTTAAACTATATATAACATTAATATAGATATTTTTAATAAAATGAGACAAATAAACTAGGAATAAATAGGTATATATATATATATGTTCGGTTATCTTCGGATACCCGTTTGGGTTCGGGTATTACCCGTTCGGGTTCGGATATCCAAACTCTCCTAACTCAATACCCGTTCGGATATTTTGCTACTTCGGTTCGGATTTCGGTTCGGATATTTCGGGTCGGGTTCGGGTACGAGTTCGGGTATCGGGTAAAGTGCCCACCCCTACTTCATACTATGACTATATGATCCATGTATACATTAAAACAAAAAATATCATATTTTCTAATTTATTTTGAAATATGTAGGTTAACTAACATTTACGAAAAAATTGAATTTTCCTATTAATGTTATATATATTAAAGTTTGGTCTCTTTGGGGTTGTTTAAAATACCTAAGCACACTCTAAATTTATATTAATTTATACTAAACTTATTTTCATGGTATATGGACAAACTTTTCTGATTTTTCAATAATTAATTTATTTAAATTTTATATACCTCCCTAAACAGTGGAATAGCCCCTACAAAAAAATTTATTTTCACGAGAGACGAGAATACATAATGTCTCAAACCTCTTTTATTTTCATAGTATGTTAGTGCATGATGCAGATATGCGTTAAACAAAAATACCATATTTTCTCATTTATATTGAAATATGTGAGTTAATCCTTAAGAAAGATGATGATCTTTTTCTGTGTTCTTGTCGATGTTGATGGAGAGGATTATGTTTCTCCTGCATATGAACTTGAGTTGTGGAGTCTTGTTGTAGAAACCAGTGATCTTTACAACATCTCCAAGCTGGTATCGATACAATCCTGCGTAAAAGTAGAACAAATTGTAAGAAAATTAAAGCCTTAAACAATGACCTAAGCAGTAGGAACTATTCTCTCCCTTTTTTAATAGATGACATTTTGAGATTTTTGTTTTGTTTCAAATTATATTACATTTTCAATTTTCAATATAATTTTTTTTATGTTATATGACTTTATGTTCTCTGAATTAGTTTTCTATTGATTAAATCTTGATTAACTGGATAGTTAATACTCTCTCCATTTTATTTTATATCGTTAAATACACATATTAAGAAAATCATTAAATTGTCTATTATATCTCTAATTAATAAACTATTTTATTTGTTATTATTAACTAATGAGCTGAAAAGTAGAGTTAGAAATAGAAAAACCATCAAAACTTTGCATTGAAAATATAAAACGATACTTATAATAAACAGATTTTAAAGTATCAACGACATTTAAAATGAAACGGAGAGAGTAGTGTTTGTGTTTACAAAATGTATAAAATTTAATATTTTCTCAATTTTTGTGCACAACTCCAAACCATCAAATCAATAAATAAATAAATAACGGAGTAGAAGATAGAAAGTACATGTGTAGTTTGTGATGATAACCTCGTACTCTTGTATGGTTAAGTATGTTGCCCTTGTGTCTCCCCGTGTTGCCATATCGGATATCCAGAAATACTGAAAATATTAAGTAAAGAAGCCAAATTGATTCCTATTGAACATGGAGACTGTTTTCCCAAGCTTGATTGGACTGTATGGAAGATGGCAGAGATCATGTACTTGCCTGAGATGGTCGAGTATGTGAAAACTTTGGACGTGGACAAAGATTTGGAGATTTTGAGAACAAATGGTATAGAATTGGGATTAAATATTGATTTATGATATGATTGTTAAACAGCAAACTGTGAGTCATTGGGATTGTTCTTGGAATTAGATATTGTGTTATTGTGTGAGAAGTATGTTTGAATCTTGATTCAACATTGCTCTTGGTTTGCAGAGGTTGCATTCTTTTTCGGACTATGCATTTGCTGCTGTGAAAATGCCTATAAATTAGCATCAAACCTCATTTTTGTTACTGTAGATTTTTATGCTAAGCTGATTTTCATGACTTGCTGAAAGAAATATGCTATAATGTTCGAGTATACTTGTCAAAAAAGTTACTCAGCTACTTTTTGCTAATTGTGTGAGTTTGACAATTAGTTTCGAGCCGTTTGTAGGCTACTTATGTTGTTTACACTGAGCTTTTCTTCGTTTGCCAATTAAGAACCGCTCATGGAAGATGGCTGTAGGGTGTATCCTGATATTGTCTTATGTCAAGTTAATGAATGCGTCAGGGCAACGAAACCTAAACGTACTATATATCAAGTTAGTTTCGAGCCGTTTGTATTTTTTTTTTGTTTAAAAAAATACTATATATACTATTTACCATATTTCGTGTTGTTTAAAAAATACCTAAACGTACTCCAAATTTTATATATGTTTGCTAAACTTATATTTATTGTACATGTGAATCATTTCAAATTTTCCAACGATTAATTTATTTAACATTCATATAACACTTAATATGTGGATTAACCCCAATAAAAATTCTATTTTCTGGGGAAACGGAAACATTTAAGGTGTTAAACCTATTTAATATTCATACTATGTTGGTGTATGATGCAACTATGCATTAAAACAAAAAATCCATTTTTTAAATTTTTTTTTTTAAATATGTGAGCTAACCCCTATGAAAATGCTGAATTTTCCGTTAAATAATATATATACTATTTACCATCTTTCGTGTTGTTTAAAAAAATACCTAAACGCACTCCAAATTTTTTTATATATTTGCTAAACTTATCTTTATGGTACATGTGAATCATTTTAAATTTTCCAATGATTAATTTATATAATATTCAAATACCACTTAATATGTTGATTAACCCCAATAAAAATCATATTTTCTGGAGAACGAAAATATTTAAGGTCTCAAAACAAAAAATCCCTTTTTCGAATTTTTTTTTGAAATATGTGAGCTAACCCCTATGAATAAGCTGAATTTTCCCATAAATACTATATATACTATTTACCATATTTTGTGTTGTTTAAAAAATATCTAAACGCACTCCAAATTTTTATATATATTTGTTTAACTTATCTTTATGGTACTTGTGAATCATTTTAAATTTTCCAATGATTCATATACCACATAATATGTGGATTAACCCCAATAAAATTCATATTTTCTGGAGAAATGAAAACATTTAAGGTCTTAAATCTGTTTAATATTCATACTATGTCGGTTTATGATGTAGCTATGCATTAAAACAAAAAAATCCATTTTTTAATTTTTTTTTTTAAATATGTGAGCTAACCCCTATGAAAATGCTGAATTTTCCGTTAAATACTATATATACTATTTACCATCTTTCGTGTTGTTTAAAAAATACCTAAACGCACTCCAAATTTTTATATATATTTTCTAAACTTATCTTTATGGTACATGTGAATTATTTTAAATTTTCCAATGATTATTTTATTTAACATTCATATAACACTTAATATGTGGATTAACCCCAATAAAAATCCTATTTTCTGGAGAAACAGAAACATTTAAGGTCTTAAACCTATTTAATATTCATACTATGTTGGTGTATGATGCAACTATGCATTAAAACAAAAAATCCATTTTTTAATTTTTTTTTAAATATGTGAGCTAATCCCTATGAAAATGGTGAATTTTCCGTTAAATACTATATATAGTATTTACCATCTTTCGTGTTGTTTAAAAAAATACCTAAACGCACTCCAAATTTTTTTATATATTTGCTAAACTTATATTTATGGTACATGTGAATCATTTTAAATTTTCCAATGATTAATTTATATAATATTCAAATACCACTTAAAATGTTGATTAACCCCAATAAAAATCATATTTTTTGGAGAAACGAAAACATTTAAGGTCTCAAACCTATTTAATATTCATACTATGGCGGTGTATGATGCAGCTATGCATTAAAACAAAAAATCCATTTTTCGAATTTCTTTTTGAAATATGTGAGCTAACCCCTATGAATAAGCTGAATTTTCCCATAAATGCTATATATACTATTTACCATATTTTGTGTTGTTTAAAAAATATCTAAACGCACTCCAAATTTTTATATATATTTGTTTAACTTATCTTTATGGTACATGTGAATCATTTTAAATTTTTCAATGATTAATTTATTTAACATTCATATACCACATAATATGTGGATTAACCCCAATAAAATTCCTATTTTCTGGAGAAACGAAAACATTTAAGGTCTTAAATCTGTTTAATATTCATACTATGTCGGTTTATGATGTAGCTATGCATTAAAACAAAAAAAATCCATTTTTTTAATTTTTTTTTTGAAATATGTGAGCTAACCCCTATGAAAATGCTGAATTTTCCGTTAAATACTATATATACTATTTACCATCTTTCGTGTTGTTTAAAAAATACCTAAACGCACTCCAAATTTTTATATATATTTGCTAAACTTATCTTTATGGTACATGTGAATCATTTTAAATTTTCCAATGATTAATTTATTTAACATTCATATACCACATAATATGTGGATTAACCCCAATAAAAATCATGTTTTCTGGAGAAACGAAAACATTTAAGGTCTCAAACCTATTTAATATTCATACTATGGCGGTGTATGATGCAGCTATACATTAAAACAAAAAATCTATTTTGAAAAAAATTTCTTGAAATATGTGAGCTAACCCTCTATGAAAAAACTTAATTTTCCCTTAAATACTATATATCTATTTATCATATTTTGTGTTGTTTAAAAAATACCTAAACGCACTCCAAATTTTTATATATATTTGCTTAACTTATCTTTATGGTACATGTGAATCATTTAAAATTTTCCAATGATTTATTTATTTAACATTCATATTCCACATAATATGCGGATTAACCCCAATAAAAATCATATTTTCTGGAGAAACGGAAACATTTAAGGTCTTAAACCTGTTTAATATTCATACTATGTTGGTGTATGATGCAACTATGCATTAAAACATAAAATTCATTTTTTGAAAATTTTTTCTTGAAATATGTGAGTTAACCCATATGAAAAAGCTGAATTTTTCCTTAAATACTATATATACTATTTACCATATTTTGTGTTGTTTAAAAAATACCTAAACGCACTCCAAATTTTTATATATATTTGCTTAACTAATCTTTTACCATGTACACTTAGTAAAATTTAAAAGGTTACTAATTAAATAAATTTATTCATATACCACATAATATGTGGATTAACCCCAATAAAATTCCTATTTTCTGGAGAAACGAAAACATTTAAGGTCTTAAACCTGCTTAATATTCATACTATGGCGGTGTATGATGCAACTATGCATTAGAACAAAAAAAATCCATTTTTTTAATTTTTTTTGGTAATATGTGAGCTAACCTCTATAAAAAAACTGAATTTTCCCTTGAATACTATATATACTATTTACCATCTTTCGTGTTGTTTAAAAAATACCTAAAGACACTCCAAATTTTTATATATGTTTGCTAAACTAATCTTTATTGTACATGTGAATCATTTCAAATTTTCTAATGATTAATTTATTTAACATTCATATACCACTTAATATGTGGATTAACCCCAATAAAAATCATATTTTCTTGAGAAACGGAAACATCTAAGGCCTCAAACCTATTTAATATTCATACTATGGCGGTGTATGATGCAGCTATGCATTAAAACAAAAAATCCATTTTTAAAAATTGTTCTTGAAATATGTGAGCTAACCTCTATGAAAAAACTTAATTTTTCCTTAAATACTATATATCCTATTTACCATATTTTGTGTTGTTTAAAAAATACCTAAACGCACTCCAAATTTTTATATATATTTGATAAACTTATCTTTATGGTACATGTGAACCATTTTAAATTTTTTAATGATTAATTTATTTAACATTCAAATACCTTTTAATATGTGGATTAACCCCAATAAAAATCCTATTTTATGGAGAAACGAAAACATTTAAGGTCTTAAATCTGCTTAATATTCATACTATGGCGGTGTATGATGCAGCAATGCACTAAAACAAAAAATCCATTCTTTAAAATTTTTCTTGAAATATGTGAGCTAACCCCTATGAAAAAAGTTGAATTTTCCGTTAAATATTATGTATACTATTTACATCTTTCGTGTTGTTTAAAAAATACCTAAACGCAGTCCAAATTTTTATATATGTTTGCTAAACTAATCTTTATTGTACATGTGAATCATTTCAAATTTTCTAATGATTAATTTATTTAACATTCATATACCACATGATATGTGGATTAACTCCAATAAAAATCATATTTTCTGAAGAAACGAAAACATTTAAGGTCTCAAACCTATTTAATATTCATACTATGGCGGTGTATGATGCAGTTGTGCATTAAAACAAAAAATCCATTTTTTAAAAAATTTCTTGAAATATGTGAGCTAACCCCTATGAAAAAGCTGAATTTTCCCTTAAATACTATATATACTATTTACCATATTTTGTGTTGTTTAAAAAATACCTAAACGCACTCCAAATTTTTATATATATTTGTTTAACTTATTATCTTTATGGTACATGTGAATCATTTTAAATTTTCCATTGATTTATTTATTAAACATTCATATACCCAAGAAAAATCATATTTTCTGGAGAAACAGAAATATTTAAGGTCTTAAACCTGTTTAATATTCATATATGGCGGTGTATGATGCAACTATGCATTAAAACAAAAAATCCATTTTTAAATATTTTTTTGAAATATGTGGGTTAACCCATATGAAAAAAAATTAAATTTTTCGTTAAATATTATATATACTATTTACCATCTTTCGTGTTGTTTAAAAAATACCTAAACGCACTCCAAATTTTTATATATGTTTGCTAAACTAATATTTATTGTACATGTAAACAAAATCTACATTGTTAATATTATCGATGAAGAAATATAACTGTATGCAAAATAATTTATGATACATGTATTTCCACAAAAAGATATAAACTAAAAGGCTCTGTTCATAATTTTTGTGGACATATTTTCCAAACGTGTATCNTGTTTGTTGACTTCACATTCTATGACTCACTCTGTTTAATTTTTCTCCCCTTTTTCATAAAAATTGTACTTTTGAAAGCTTCTCGTCTTAATAAATTTGAGTTCAATACCGAATGTAAGCTCCAAAGTTCAAGAAAGACTAAAAGTCTCTGTTCATAATTTTTGTGGACATATTATCCCAACGTGTATCTAATATTACCGTTAAGTGAAAGCTAAAGGTCAATGTTACCGTTAGTCTAAGAAATAATAATAAAATTTCCTATTTTATTCTTTTATTACAATGTCTACATCATCCAGACAAGCTGTCGAAAGTGTAAAAGCTTTTTTATTACAAACTTAAAGAACAAAGATGGATCAGGCTTTGAGAGGCAAAGTAGCTCTGTCTTTTTTCTCTCTAAATAAAAATCGCCAGTCACTTTAGGGGTAGAGGCTCTACAGATGTGGGCGACCTCGCTGTAACCTGTAGCAGTTCTCCACCCCCCTTCGGACAACGAGCAGCAAGACGGAATCTGACCGGAGAACGATCGGTGTTCATCGTAAGCATACTTCCTTTTCCTTTTGCTTTCTTTCCCTCTCAACCCATATACATACCTTCTCTGTTTGTTGATTTTGCTGTCTCTGTTTCCGATTGCCCTTTCTTACGGATGATTAATAATATCTTTCTCTGTCTCTGTGTTTCTTTATTACACAACATAAAAAGCATTGATTGTTTTTTTTTTCAGTTAGGTGATAACGAAGAGCAAGAGGAAGAAATGGAAGAAGCTCTGGAGGACCTTCATCAGCAACAGAGTTTCATATCTTCCTCCTCCTTCAAAAGGAAGGTAGTTACACTCCTTCCCTGTGCTCAGATCCACCGCCGTCTTTCTCTGCCGACGATTCTTTGCCGGCTGCGTCTCTATTATAAGAGCTCCTCCAGAGACTCTTCTTTCCTGGTACACTGTGAGACTCTTTCCCTGTTCATAATTTTTGCTTAAACCATTGGGTTGTTGCATGTAACATATTATAGATGTGGATGATGGTTACAATCAGTAGTTATCTTTACTTTTTTTTTGCAAAGTTAGAAGAAACATTTAATCAAACCAACAAACACTTAATGAAAACTTTTGCGGTCAATGTTTGCTATAGAAAACTTTTGCGGTCAATCGGTCAACAAACACTTAATGAAAACTTTTGCGGTCAATGTTTGCTATAGGAAACATGCAGATGTGGCACTAAGGTGTATGTATGCAATCTCTTGCCCGAGTCCAAGCTCATTGCTCCTTCAGATGGACAAGAGAACCATCTGAGCTAAAGGATGATGGATGATCCATGCTAAGCAATCTGAGGAGGTAACGATACTATATATCAGATAAGGACATGAAGTTTTGAGATAAAACTGGGACTTGCTAAATTTAGAAACTTTGCATGATGTCTTGTGTAGATGGGTTGGTGTGACGACAGCAACCCAAAAAGTGTAAATGAAGTGAGAACAAAATGAGGCAAGAAGGAGCAATCGAGAAGAGAGAGCTATAGTATATGCACTCACACACCAGGTATAATAATGGGTCCAAAAGTTTTAAAAATTAACTCTCTCTCCCTCTCTCTACATTTGTGTTTACTGAGTTTGTCTATATTTTGATAGCCGAGGAGGACATGTCCAAGTCCAAATGCTAAGGCAACCAAACAAGGACTCCTCAGATGCTGCAAGGTTACTACTTGTCTATCTTTTATTATGCTTTTGTGTATTGCTGTTTGAGTGAGATTGAATTTTGAGAGGCTCTTCTAATACTAGACATGTGAGTCTCTTTTGTCAAGCTTAAATTCCATATCTCACTGCATGACTAAAAACGCTTTACACTTTTCTCTGATCATTGATTAATCTTAGATTCTCAATCCAAAACCAACAACTCTACTCCACAAGACAAGACAAGGTCTCGTTAACACTGGTTTCAACGTATGACCTTCAGTCACTAAGCAAACTCAGAAGGAGAACAATAAAGTGAGTTCTGAGACTTCATGGATTCTTATTATATATTTTGGACAGATCCTGTTTGTTAACTTTTGTGTTCACTTTTTAAGGTTTATGTCCGTGAGCAATCTAAACCTTTCATTTCAACTGCTGAGTTGATGCAGAAGTTCCAAACAAGCACACGAGACTTGTCACTGACTCAGACCAACACACTTGTCTTCCTCAGGTAAATAAGCAAAGAAAGAGACTCTTGATAGTTTCTTTCATTGATTCCTTTTAATTAACTTCCAGATGGTGTCTTTGTGCAGAACCGAACTAAGTTGACACTGACAAAACCTAAAAAGCCAGAGTTTGTGAAATTCCCAACGAGCTCGTCCTTTAAAAGTGAAGAGCAGTGCAGAGCTTGAGGAAGAGATGTTGGCTAAGATTCCCAAGTTTAAAGCTCGTCCTGTGAACAAAAAGAAGGTAAATAGCATTTGGTGGTATGTATCGATACCTCTGAAAGCGAAATCTACAACAGAAAAACAAATAATACATTCTCTTGTTTGATGCAGATTTTTGCAGCTCCAGCTTTGCCTGCACCACAAAGAAGCACAACACATCTACCAGAGTTTCAGGTAGAGACTATCATCATTTTAGAAGTGAATCTGTTATTTGATCGACCAGAGGCTTAGTCATAGCTAGCAATAAAGTTTTAAAATTGACTCTCTCTCTCTCTCAAAGACATTTATTTGTGTTTGTCTATATTTTGATAGCCGAGGAGGACATGTCCAAGTCCAAACGCTAAGGCAACAACCAAACAAGGGAGTGTGTGGCGCCTCCTCTCAGGAAAACAATCAACAAGGTATGTTGGTCCAATTAAATTACATTATTATTAGCATTTACAAACTTTATTTCTGTAATCAACCTGGAAAACATATAATAGTCTTATATTCTATGAATTAGATTTCTGGGAACCTAAAATGGGCGGTTTTAGCAGACTTTTTTTGTTGTGTCAATTTTGGTCCAGGATGTGGTGAAAGGCAAGCCCCTGCAATACACAATAGAAGGAAGAACCAAGGTTGTTATTAACCAATAAAGAACCCAGCAGGATTACCAAGCAGAGAACCCGGAAACAACAGCCAGCAACATCTACTCAAAGAACATCACAGACTTTTTTTTGGAAGGTAAAGCATCTGGTTTCTCTACTACTTCAGTACTAGATTGTTGTCATGGCTTGTTAAAAAATGCTTTAGACAAAGAGATGTAGTAGAATAATGAAGCAAAATGAATTAGGACAGTCTTTGGTTTGATTACACAGAGATATAGAATAAAAATGCACACAACATTTTCAACTCAAGCTAATGTTCTTTAAGTTATCTTGAAAAAATTGCCATAGATCATTGAGTATAAAATAACAAAGTTTCCTTCTTGATCTTTTGCAGACATAAGTATATTTGCTAAAGCTGCTTCTCCAATGGTTTGTTTTAGTACNTTTTCAACTCAAGCTAATGTTCTTTAAGTTATCTTGAAAAAATTGCCATAGATCATTGAGTATAAAATAACAAAGTTTCCTTCTTGATCTTTTGCAGACATAAGTATATTTGCTAAAGCTGCTTCTCCAATGGTTTGTTTTAGTACTCTCGACGGCTACAAGATTTAAAAAGGTCAGTTCTCCATTTCTTTTTTATATTCATCACAATTAAGACTTAAGCTTTTTAATAAATAAACAATGTATATAGTAATAAGTATAATTTTACCAAACCAAATTACATATTCTACTTTATTGTCGAATTAATCAAGCACTCTTGGATGTTTTCTTTTTTTTTTTTTGCTTTGTAGGTAGCTGAGCTTCACGGGAAGCGCGCAGTAAACGAACTTCTCGCCCCACCGTATTTGAGTCCAGGTTTTTCAGCCGTGTAAGGTATGTAAATCCTCTTTCTTCTCTGTTTTTTTTTTTTTTTTTTTGGGGAAATTCTATATATTATCGGACTGATAGACACTATATTTTCATAATTTGTAAAACAAATAGAATGCAGCGTCCAGTCCTTGATTTGTCCCGTTAAGTTTCATTTGTCTTTACACATTTGTTATTTGGTCACTCAAAACCAGTAACCGATTGTCTAGATAAGCGGTACTGTGATTGTCTAGATAAGCGGTACCGGATTGTCTAGATAAGCGGGATTGGTAGACACTAAATTTATAGTGTGTAAAACAAATAGAAATGCAGCGGGCAGTCAATATGATCGTTAAGTTTCATTGTTTGTCTTCACACATTTGTCATATTTGGTCACTCAAAACCAGTAACAAATTCTAGTTTTTTGGATTGGTAGACACTAAATTCAGAATGTGTGAAACAAATAGAAATGCAGTCATTTGCCTTTATACACTTTGTGATCAAATAGTCACTCAAAATCAGTTTGGTAATTAAGAGTTTCCCCATTCGTATTTTTGTATGCGTGTTTCTTGTTTTGTTTTTTTTTTCGTGTATGTCAGGTTATGCTGCTGCGATATGGAACTTGACGGTGAAGGCTTATCTGCTGGATATGGGGTTTTTTAAACAAGTTGCTGTCGAGAGACCTGTCTTTCTCAATTTTACAAGAGAACAAGGTAAAACAACAACAACGATAATAATAATAGCAATGATATTTTTTGTAAGTTGGGTTTTGGTCTTTACGGGTTTATTATTGTTGCAAGTGTTGCAGTCAGTTTCCATGGAGATCCATATACATACAAAAACAACAACACGTTACGGCCGTTGCTGCCCAAATACAGAGTAGCAGAACATTTTCACCATCAGCCACGGTTACACGGCTTGAACCAGAAGACGAGTTCATCGTGGGTTCCCACGCCAAGTAAGCTCCACCACGCCTAAGTCACCTCTCTCTGTTGTACAACAATTAGTTGTTAATACCTTTGCCAATCTTCCAGGGAATAATAAGAGCAAGGAGACGACTAGTCAAAGCTGCATGGAACGAAGCAGCTAAGAAAAGNCCCACGCCAAGTAAGCTCCACCACGCCTAAGTCACCTCTCTCTGTTGTACAACAATTAGTTGTTAATACCTTTGCCAATCTTCCAGGGAATAATAAGAGCAAGGAGACGACTAGTCAAAGCTGCATGGAACGAAGCAGCTAAGAAAAGAGAGATGAGATACGCTGACCTGAAAAAGATCACTTTTTTCAGAACTTGTTTAATGATCGAACATAACACAATCAACTTTTTTGGTGATCCTTACGAAGGCTTTGGTAATTACCGACGCCGTGCGTTTAGGAGCACCTTTATCGTCTCTAAAGTTTTATATGTTTGTAAATATCGATAGGCACAATCTTAATTACTTATATATCAATCATTAGAGCGGTTCTTTTTGCACACATTGCTCTTAAAAACTAGATTAGTTCAATATCAATTAAAAAAAAAAAGACTCATCATATAATAATCACTATACATAATATAGTTTATGCCAAGACAGATGCTACTATGGGGATATGATAATATCTAACATGATATAACATCCTTATCTGAGACTGTTTTCATAATTTAAAAGAAGAAAGACGCCACTGATCTATATAGCTCATTCCATTTGGTTTAAGGAATATTCACCTTACGTCTTCTTCTTCCCCCACATGATTGTTAAGACCATCACCTAAATTTCGCATTTCTGAGAAAACTCAACTCAGAAATGTTTTCTTCAGGTGGCTTCTTCTTCAACCCCTTCGTTCCCTACAGCTTCATTGTTTTCCCACAAAAACCCATTTTCACTTTTGGAACCTCTCTCTATTTCCCCATAGAAATATTTAGTTTTTTCGGTAAATGTTCTATATACTGAGACTTGTACTCTTTAGTGATGTTTAAAAATCTCAAACCCTATTTTATTACTTGTATTAATCTATGCTAAACACTCATTCATGATAAATGGACATCCTTTTATCTGATCTTTTCTCGAGGGTTGTGGTTTGATTTTTTTATCAACCATCTATTATTCTCTTTTAACTTTTTGAGATATTGTTAGGCCGACAAGATCGCTACTTTGGTCAAATCTGCTGGTGTTAGTTGTGAGTCATACTGGCCAATGCTATTTGCCAAGATGGCCGATAAACGTAACGTTACTGATCTCATCATGAACGTTGGTGCTGGTGGCGGCGGAGGTTGTGCACCTCTTGCAGCCCCTGCCTCTGCTGGTTCTGCGGCTGCTGCACCTGCCGCCGACGAGAAGAAGAAGGTACAAGAAGAAACAATTAGTTTGACCCTTCTTTTTGTTATTGTCTTTGTATTGTAACTAAGCCTTCTTTTGGTTTTTTTGATGTGATTTTGCTGGAATATATATTTTGGTGGTTGCAGGAAGAAGTGGCGGAAGAGAGTGATGGAGATTTGGGTTTCGGCTTGTTTGACTAAGCAGCTAGCTATTACTTACTCTGCTCTAAAGAACTTTTAGTTGTCTTTTTTGGAGACGAAATCTTTTGTATAACGAGAGCAAAACCCATCGACTCTGGTTTCTGGGACATTTTTGTCATTCTTTCACCCGAATCAACAAAAAAACAATAGAGGTTCTTATAGGTGAGAGTGAGGGCCACTAACAATTATTACCTCTACTACTAATTGCTCCAGTAGTTTGAAGACTTGAAGGGTAATCTGTGAGAGTTTGATTCCAGACTAATCTCTATTTCTTTATTTTTTTAATTTCCTATCAAAATTATTAACCTTCTGTGTGCCTCTGTAGAATGGGCTCCAAAGAGAATTCATAAAGCCGAAATATAATAGGTATAGACATATAGTTTAAGGCCTAAATAAAAGTTCTATTACAAGCCTATTTCAATCGGCCTTTATAGAAAAGTCTTTGCTAAAACTGCCACGTAAGTTATATGGACGCTTTTACCGACAAACTAACTAAGGAGGACTTTGTGGCTCAAGGAGAAGCCAAGTTGGGAGTAGGAAAAGTGCAGTGAGAAGCCACTACCATCTCACCACGTGTCGTTCTCCGGTGATTTCTACTTTTCCACTTATACCCTTTGTTCTGTTTCAGCCTCAAATAACAAAAAAAAACACATTAGAAAATTTGGGGAAAATTGTTGTGGCTGAGATTTGCTTATGCCTTTCTTCTTCTTCTGTAGCCTTAAACAGTCTTCCTTCTTCTCCATATCCATCTCTGTTGAGAAAACAGTGTGTGTGTTTTATTCTCAGAGAAGGATGACATGTCCGGCGAGTTGCCGTGAGATGATCTAGTTTTTTCTATTTTTGGATTGCATACTTTGTTCCTTCATAATAGGTAAGGGTACGACGTGTAATTTTTACACAATCAGCAATCAATTTCTAGGGGGGGGTGGGGGGTTCCTCTTGCAATCTTAGAATCTCTATTTTGTTGCTGAAGAAGAAATTTAGTAAATATATATTAGCTTGTTGTTGGTAATGGTAGTATAGTAGGCATTATCATACAAATCTTCAGATTGATTTGGAAGCAATTATTACTGATCCTGAGGGTTTTTTTTATGATGTTATAAAGGTTTTGGCTGCAATGGATTCCCTCGTTTGGGTGAGGCTTTTTTAAGAAAGAAAGAGAGAAAAAAAAGGGAATTCTTTTGAGTTCTGCTGGAGAAGCTACCAACTCTGTGCACTTTTCAAAAGATTTCTCCTTTGATTTCTAATTCTATGTCTCTGTTATTTACTAGTATTATGGATGTGAAATATTTATCATAGTTTCTTTCTCTTTTGCAGGTACTTTAAGAGGTCATTTTTACTTAGAAGTCACAAACAGCTTTGCAACTTTGATGTTTGGGGGGATCAAAGATGGTTTCTTTTGTCATATTAGAGAGGATTTAAAAGCAGCTACAAGGATCCGGTTATGGATACAAATACTTCTGGTGATGAATTATTAACTAAGGTAATCACATGAAAAGATTGAAAAAGTTTGGATTCTTCTTTGTTGTGTGAGTGAAGATTTGGTTTTGAATGAACAGGCAAGAAAGCCATATACTATTACAAAGCAGCGGGAAAGATGGACAGAGGACGAGCATGATAGGTTTCTTGAAGCCTTGAGGCTTTATGGAAGAGCTTGGCAACGCATACAAGGTCCCCCAATTCATTATTGATTAGCTTCTGTTTGTACCCTTAAATTAACTTCACTCTTTTCTTTTTTTTTTTGTGTACAGAACATATTGGGACAAAGACTGCTGTTCAGATCAGAAGCCATGCACAAAAGTTCTTCACAAAGGCAAGCTGATTCTTTCTTACAAACATTATTTTTTTCATTACTAAAGGTACAAATAGGTTGTTATTTGTTGCGTTAATATAGCTTTCTCCATATGAATTTAAGACATATTTTCCTATCACCGTCAGTGTTCCTTTCGAAAAAGATGGTTGAAGGTTCTTCTTCTTATGGTCTTGCTAAGTAGAGTTGATAGGTTCCAAGGGTAGCAGCCATTGTTTGTGGAAATTTTGGTCTTAATATATTGTCATTTGCTTTGTAACGAATTGAGATCATGAAACCTCCAGCTGGAAAACTTATTGTTAGATCATAGAGAGATTCATTGTTTGAGACATGTCTATTAGTAACATAACTAGCATTGCATCTGCATGACAAAAAAATGACTCGATGAAATAATGAGATTGCATATATGAACTCTTTTATAGCCAAAACCAAAACCTCCTTGGCCCTAATAGGGCAGGACATGAAGTAACTGTCTCCTCTACCCAACCCAAACACTTCGGGTCAGTATAAGACTCTTTTTTTAAACCTCAAAAAAAGAGTCTCAGGGTTGCAGCACCTATCTCTCCGATTTAGAAAATAAATAAATAAATGAAAACTAACAGTTGTGGTTGAAGCTCTTCAGTTGGAGAAAGAGACAGAAGCTAAAGGCATTCAAGCTGTGGACATGGAAATTCCACCTCCTCGTCCTAAAAGAAAACCCAATGCTCCTTATCCTCGGAAACCTGGCCCATCAGCAAAACTTGTATCTTCTTCACATTGTAACCAGGGGTTCTTGGATGTGCCAAGTTCTCAGGTTTATTCCTAATTTTTTTTGCTCTTCATTCTATCATTTTTTTTTCATTCCTTGTGATAGTAGATTTGTTATGCTTTTATTTTAATGTTAGAAAACATCAACTGGGAAAGAAAATCAAGATGAGAACTGTTCAGGGGTGACCAAGTATCCCTTACCAGATAATGTAACTCCAACGCTAAAAAAGGTATAAGACTGCAGTATTTTGAAGTTCAGTAGCATGAAAACTTGAAAAGAAACAAAACTCGTTTCATTCTTTTTTTTTTGAGCAGGCAAATGCCGATAATGAAACAAGCAAGGCCTCAAATGTGGACAACAACATGGTTCAAGAGAAGAACAAGGACAGAGATGATGATGATGATGGTGATGATGGTATGCACAGCGCAAGGGAGCATTTTCCGGTGGACTTTGTAAACGGAAATGTGGCAAAATACCCTCAGTTCCATCCCCCAGGTATGGTATCTCCAGACTTAATGTTTTGTCCTATGGGAGACCTAGTTCATGTGAATCATCCAGTTACAAGAGCATCATCATCATCTGCTACTACTAGTACAACTTCTCAACAAGCCTTTCCAGCATGCCCTTCCCAAGATGATTACCGTTCGTTTCTCCACATGTCTTCTACTTTCTCCAATCTTATCATGTCAACTCTCCTACAGAACCCTGCAGCTCATGCTGCAGCCACACTCGCTGCTTCGGTCTGGCCCTATACTAATAATGTCGGAGGTTCAGCAACGCAAATGAGCTCTTCTCCTCCAAGTATAGCAGCCATTGTTGCTGCTACCGTAGCTGCTGCAACTGCTTGGTGGGCTTCTCATGGACTTGTTCCTCCTACTCCACTCCACTTACCAGTTCCAACTCCAAATGATCAACTAATTGAGAAACAAAGCACATGCTTTCAAGATCAAAACATGGCTTCATCATCCGACGATTCAGAGGAGACTGGAATTACCAAGCTAAAGGCTGACGGTGAGAAGGAAGAAGCTGTTGCTGTTGTGCAAGATTCTCAGAAGAAAAATCCAGTGGACCGCTCATCGTGTGGGTCAAACACACCTTCGGGGAGTGACGCGGAAACAGACGCATTGGAGAAAGAAAAAGAGGCAGGTGTTACTACTGAGTTAAGCAATCGTCGGAGTAAAATCAACTACAACAACAACCAAACTACTGATTCATGGAAGGAAGTCTCTCAAGGGGTAAAATTAAACACAAACAATGTTATTTCGTATGCATTTGCAAAGTTTTTCTCTGGAAACTTATAAGTTGAAATTTTTTTTGGTCTCAGGGTCGTATAGCGTTCCAGGCTCTCTTTGCAAGTGAGAGACTGCCACAAAGCTTTTCACCTCCTCAAGTGGCAGAGAATGTGAATGGAAAACAAAGCAATACGACGTCAATAATAATGCCATTGGCTCCTCTTCCTCCTCCTAACTTGAACAAGATTCAAGATTCTTGTAATGCAGACCAAGAGAGTGCAGTGGATGAACCACCGGGCAGCAAGAGTCTTAAGCTGAGAGAAATAGGGTTTAAGCCATACAAGAGATGTTCAATGGAAGCAGCCAAAGAGAGCCAAGTTGGAAACGCAAACAATCATCAAAGTGATGAAAAGGTCTGCTGCAAGAGGCTTCGTCTGGAAGGAGAAGCTTCAACATAACCAGCAAACTTTTGAGGTAATTAATTTGCTTCTTCAATCTTTTTTATTTTAAGATCCATCTCAACATTTCTTCGGTCATGTCAATTCATATTATTACTCCGTCTCCATCTCTTGTCCCTTGCATGTGCCACTTGTGGTCTCTGGTGTTATTGTTAATTAACCATTAAGCAATGGATTTATGTCTTCTTTTGAATTCTGAATATTGTTGAAATCTTAAACAAAGTTTAGAATGATAAAGACTTTGTGTGTTGCCTTTGTTGTTTCAACTTTTCATGGCTATTTTTTTTAAAATGTTTTAAACTCGACTTGAAGGTGCCCAAACGTATACGGATGATATCTTGGCTGCCACGTACATGCACAACATTTTTATATTACAAGCTCGCTCCAGTTCAGGGCCAGGGGGTGGGGGATAAGACCCATTTGTGAAGCTGATTTCTTTTTTTTTTTGCTTTAGTTAAACTTGTAGCTGATTGTACGTACACTGGTTGAAATGCGATATATGTTGTTATATCAACAAGAAAAGAAAGTCAACACGACACTAGTAGCATTACTACTAAAAGCAGTGGACTTTGTGATTAATTATGGTGGTCGTTTCCATTAACTAATTTAAGTTGAGAATGTAAAGTTGAAGAAGAGGTGTCTGTATTATGTACAATAACGGTCTATGCATGTGAGCTAGAAATTAGAAAAACGTAGAGATGATCCATAAGTTGAGATGAACAAAAAAAACTGAATAAAGTAGGCCCGTGAATAGGCCCATCTAGGTTTAGAGCTCCCCCAGATCCTATAGCTTGAATTTGGTTAATGAACAGCCGAAATAATAATGGTTGGTGGAATCTATATAATAATGATTCACTTTTGAAGCTCCTAAGGCTATCCACGTCAGCAGTCGAGTGGGTCCCATGTATTTAAATTTTAAAAGTTTATAGTGTTTTTAAAATAACTTTGAACAATGAATACACTTTAGCAAAGTGGTATAAGACACCTAATTAAATCTACAAGTGTGTGGGTTCAAACCACGCAGCTGTTATGTATTTTAGTTTTTTCGTTTGGATTATTATAATATGGGCTTTTTAATTTTAATGTTTTAATGTTTTTTTTCCTCTGGACTTATTGTTTAAAGCCAAAAATAGTGGAAAAATCCTAAAGTTTGACGAATTCAAACCCAAAAACAATTAAAAATGGATCAAAAAACGAACATCCAAAAATAAGAAAAAAAAAACAAGTCTCACGCGGCACTCTCATGTCCTAATATATATTTTTACTGTTAGAACATATTTCCTAATATATATTTTCAAAAAATTATGTATGTGAAATAAAATAAAATAAAATAGTTTTGTTATTTATAAAATAACTATGTAAATTCTCTTCAATTTTTAATAGTTACTATAATTTCATTTTTATCAGACTCTGACGGATGAATTTCCACAGTCGATGACGCCGTAAAGAAAAATACCACATTATTCATGAACAAAATCCAAACTTACAAAAAAACATATCCAAACCTATCTATTGAAACCCAAACAACAAATATTAGCTTAAATTAAAGTTATTTTCAAATTGATAAATCATTTAGTACAAATATAAATACTATAAATAAATATTTATATCAAGTTTTGACATCCGGTATAAAAATTATTTCCAACATAAAAAAAAAACAATATAGACATCTATTTTTATACACTAAAAACTATATTATAATTTAGTTATTCCTATAACTTATTTCGCATATAAATAACATTTAACACATTATATATACAATATTTTCACTTTGCACTCTTGCTACATTCTTTCCATTTCATCATTATTTGGTATTATTAGAATAACCCACTAAACCAACAACCGAAAAAAACACAGATTCCGGCCCCGCGCTTGCGCGGGGGTTATGCAGCTAGTATAATTAACGGCCAAGATCATGGATGGATAAAAATAAAGTAAAATGATGTGTCATTTTATAGCTAATAAAAGTGGAAAAGAAGTCATCTTTGAATACCTTTTGGGGTGATCCATCCAAAAGAAAGAAAGAGTCTTATCGGCAAATCATTGTTTGATTCATTGATTAAGCAGAGGAGATAGATGGGTGATAATCATCATAGCATCAGAGTCTACTTAGCCTCTGCAATCTTGCTTTTAGGGGTTATTAATAGCTCACCATCCCAGGTAGAATTACACCCACCTACCCTTCTTCTTAATCATGTTTGTTCAAGTTGCTTTTATAAAGATTCTGACTTTCTTTTTTTATGGCTTGTGGGATTAATCCTTAATGGCTATTGAGTTTGATTTACCGTTCGTTTTGAGTGTTTAAAAAAAAAAGAAGATTCAAAGTTTGGGGATTTCTGTTGATTCCTGATCAAATAAAGATTCATGGATCGGTTTGACTCTTTTTTTGTGTGTGTGTGTGTGTGTCTTTTATTAAATCAATCAGAAGGAGGGAATTGCAGCAGAAAATCTTTCTAATCAGAAGCTCACTTCACGAATTCTTCAGGTTTCAATGCTTCTTTATCCTAAACGCTCTCCTTTTTGCACTTAAAGATTTATTTGATCGTTGATCTACTTTCTTTTTTTGTTTTGCAGCATGAGATTGTGAAGCAAGTCAATGAGAATCCAAACGCTGGATGGACTGCTGCTTTCAATCATCGCTTTGCTAACTCCACCGTCTGTTTTTTTTTTACACCTTTCTCTTGATATATATATATACATATATATACATACTACTTACTACTGCTTAAACTCCAGGTTGCCGAATTTAAACGCCTCCTCGGTGTTAAACCAACACCTAAGCACGAATTCGTAGGTGTACCTCTTGTCACCCATGACATCTCTCTCAAGCTTCCTAATGAATTTGACGCCAGAACCGCTTGGTCTCACTGCTCCAGTATTGGAAGGATCCTAGGTCCATTTCTCATCTCTCTCGCTTTATTCATTCTTCATCATATACTGACTCAATCTTCTTTTCTTTTTTAATCACATTCTATTCTTTCCTCCATTATAGATCAGGTATAAACTTCATTATCATCGACATTATATTATTGACTCAATGCGTTTTGAGATGCATAAAAACATTTGTTTGAGGGGGTTTTGGTTTTGGTTTTGGTTTTGGGTTTAGGGTCACTGCGGTTCTTGCTGGGCATTTGGGGCGGTAGAGTCATTGTCTGACAGATTCTGCATCAAATATAACATGGTAACACCTATACTTCCATCTACCCAAGCCAAGCCAAAAAACAAACTGATCATCTTTCCCTTCAAAAGATTCTTGTGTTCGTTCCCATTGCAGAATATTTCTTTATCAGTCAATGATCTCTTAGCATGTTGTGGATTCCTTTGCGGTCAAGGCTGTAATGGTGGCTACCCTATTTCCGCCTGGCGCTACTTTAAGCACCACGGTGTAGTCACCGAAGAGGCAAGTAAATTCTCTCTGTTTTTTATCTGCAAAGAAGAAGAACATGTAATGTAATAATGGTTAATAAATGTTGTTGGTTACCTCAGTGTGATCCATACTTTGACAATACTGGATGCTCTCACCCGGGATGTGAACCCGCATACCCTACACCAAAATGTGTGAGGAAATGTGTTAATGGAAACCAGCTTTGGCGTGAATCAAAACACTTTGGTGTTAGCGCCTACAAAGTCAGACATGACCCTCAAGACATTATGGCTGAAGTTTACAAAAACGGACCTGTTGAGGTTGCTTTTACCGTTTACGAGGTTAGTTCTAGGTTTTTAAGATTTGATCGATCAAACATATATGATTGTTTACTACATGAATCTCTCTTTTTTTTTGGCTACCACAGGACTTTGCGCATTACAAATCTGGAGTCTACAAACACATAACAGGTGCTAACATAGGAGGCCATGCTGTCAAGCTTATTGGCTGGGGAACTTCTGCGGATGGCGAAGATTATTGGGTATGAATCCACTTTTTAAACACACCCTACTATGAGTTTCGAGTTTTCTATTGGCTGGAGAGTTGATGACATTCTTTGATGTTCTTTTGAATTGTTACCAGTTGCTTGCAAATCAATGGAACCGAAGCTGGGGTGATGTAAGTACCTTCTTCTCTCCAATCAAACTTTTGTGATCTTTTCAAGTTCCCTACATTCAAGAATCCAGAGTGGAACACACCAAATCTGACGTTTAAAGTGTGTAAATTATTTCAGGATGGTTACTTCAAGATCAAGAGAGGGACGAACGAATGTGGAATTGAACACGGTGTTGTAGCCGGTTTGCCTTCAGACAAGAACGTCTTTAAAGGTATAAATACTTCAGATGATGATGTTCTAGTTTCCTCGTTTTAAACGAAAGAAAACAACACAAGATGTGTCTCTACTCTCTGTAATGTGTAATTTGCCACAGTGTTTGTTGTTTCCAGTGAAATTATGAAAAGAGTAAATAAAATCTCGCAGAAGTATGTATCCACAACAAGTATGCAGTTTAGCTTGTGTTCATGTTCAGTCTCTACTGCTTTGATTCTGCTTTATGTGTGACTATAATGGTGGATTGATACTTGAGGTTTCTCAGTTTACTAATTGATTAGGAACTTGTTGCACAAAAAAACTCGTAAACCATCACCTAAAAGACCAGTTCTTTTGGTCGTAATCACTCATTAATTAGACTTTCTCTTGAAAAACTTGTTCCGTTCCTCTAAAGCTTCTGAAACAGGAAAGTTTGAAGTTCTCCCAAACTCTGTTATCAGTAGTAAAGGCTTCTTGATGATACTGTTACAGTCTTCGTTTGTGTACTCCCATCTCTCCTTTTCTTCTTTTTCTATTGTTAAAAAAGACTTAAATTTTTTTGTAGAACGGTAACTTTTGTCATAAGCATATTTACAAAAAGCTGAAATTTAAGACAATAACATTTTATTTCCATCTTGTACAATAATTTTGTTATAATCTCTGCGAAATCAAATATAGTCTTTCGTAATCTTGTGACTCTATGTGTTGCTTACTCGTCTGAAGTTACCAACTTGACTTGAGATAGAGATTGTCAAAGCAAAAAAAAAAAAATCAGAAATACGAATTCTAATCTTCAATCTGCAACGGGAAGTTAATCTTAAACTTAAAAATTTCCCATTCTATATGAAGTATCTTTCTGTTAAATTATTTCATTATTTTATATTGTTAGACTTTAATATAAGTTATACATGGTTGGGGCCGGGTTCATGTGCGACTTTGATCAAATGGAACATAAGAACGAGGACGTACCACTACATATGCCATCATATTAGGGAGCCACTATATTATGAGTAACTGCATGCATGACAGATAATGTCGTTACGTACACAAGAAAATACACTCATCTCTATTAGATTTTATTTTACGATATCAATATCTCTTCAAAAAGTTGGAAGCTAAAATATATATTATCTACCATAATCAAACCTGAGAATCATATTAAGCACATATATAATGATATTTCAGTTTATAAATGTTTGAAATCTACGAGTAAAATCATCAACGTTTTGGTTCAACAAATCAATTGGATTGTTTTCATTGATGAATTTTACTATCATTGTTTTGTTTTCTTGGTGCATACGTTGAGAAGTACTAACGTTGTACATGTGCCATTTGCCATGTTGACAAATGAGACTTTGATGTAGAATGTACGATTATAGGAGACTTTGTTTTAATCTATTTCTTTGTTTTTGGTTTTGATAGAAGACAATCATATAAGACAGATAAGATATAACGATAACGATTTTAAAATAGCAGCTTAACTTCTTGTTTACATAATTAACTGTCGTCTTCTAACGTACCACGAAATTTAATTACGAGTGAAAATAAGAAGGAGAAAAACTTATCAATCTTTTTAAGACATTTTTCTCCGCAAGTCAAGAAAATTTGTCATGCATGTGGTTAATTAGTTGTAATTTTAGTTCCGTATGTAGCTAGTTAGGAACGAGCTCTATGCAATTCCTCCACTATAAATAATCGCATTGTTCGTCTATGTATGTATATTCATCAAAACACCAATTCCTCTTCGATCACAAGACTTAAAAAAAAAAGAAGTTAAAGCAGCGAAAATGAGGATGATCTTTTGTCTCCTTGTCAGCTTACTCATCATGATGTTATGTGCGAATATGATCACCTCAGTCTCTGCAGGTTGGATGCATGCTCATGCAACCTTTTATGGTGGAAGTGATGCTTCTGGTACAATGGGTAAGTTATATATTCTCCTGTTTTAGGGTTTATTTCTTCTTCCCCAAGAAACTCCGCATCAAAGCTCTAATTAATTAGTTCTATATTTACTGCAATTTTAGTAACTAGACACACCCACTATAATTTTCTATAATCCGGTCAGGTGGAGCATGTGGGTATGGCGACCTCTACACGGATGGTTACAAAACAAACACGGCGGCGCTAAGCACAGCACTGTTCAGCGACGGAAAATCATGCGGCGGTTGTTACCAAATGGTGTGCGATGCGACCAAAGTGCCACAGTGGTGTCTTAAAGGGAAATGGATAACAATCACAGCTACTAACTTCTGTCCTCCCAACTACGCTTTACCAAACGATGATGGAGGTTGGTGTAATCCTCCAAGACCTCACTTCGATATGGCTCAGCCTGCTTTTGAGACCATCGCCATTTACAGAGCTGGAATCGTCCCTGTTCTCTATAGAAAGTAACCAAAATTTAACTCTCCCCTCTTTTCAATCCTTTCCATAATAAAATACAATAAATTAAAGATTTTCTTGGTTATAAAACTGTAGGGTCGGATGTAGAAGAAGCGGAGGTATGAGATTCACGATGAACGGTAGAGATTACTTCGAGCTTGTCCTCATCTCAAACGTAGGAGGTGCAGGTGATCTGTCCCAAGTATGGATCAAAGGCTCTAAAAGTAACAAATGGGAAACAATGTCAAGAAACTGGGGAGCTAATTGGCAAAGCCTTACTTACCTTAACGGACAAAGTCTCTCTTTCAAAATCCAAGCTAGTAACGGTAAGATCAAGACCGCACTTGACGTTGTTCCTTCATACTGGCAGTTTGGTCAGAGCTTCAAGAGCAACATTAACTTCTGATAGCTACTGTAAATGAAAATTTGATTACCTAAAATGAAATGTTACATAATTTGAATCCGGATTATCCGGAGAAAGTGTTCAAGCTCTTCATTCATAATACCAAATAATGTCAAACTGTTATCAATTGTCTCTCTCTATTTAGCTCCCATCACACGATTACGCTCCCTCTTGCGATATCGTTCCAACATGATCTGATCAGTTGCAGCTTGTCTGTTTTTTCCTGAATCAGTAGCATTTTTATCATTATTACTAGTAGCCGGTTTAAGTCCTTGGCCATCAGCTTGAGGTCCCCTATCTTTGTATAGCTCGGGATGTTCTGCGTGTTTGAAAAGTTTATCAATACATACAGGAAAGGAATCCACACATATAGGGCTAACCAATAGAAAAAGAAGGATCCACAAAGCAAAAAAAAACCTTTGCCGCGTTGGAAATAATTGGCACTATAATTAGAGGAAAGATTCTTAGTGGAATTTCAGAAATTATTTCTTAACTTTTAACTAAAAAAACTAAGAATCGGTTCTTAAATCCTTATTTATAAATGATTTCTTAGTTTTTTTAGTTCAAAATTAAAAAAAAAAAAAAAATTTTAACTTCCACTAAAAACTGGGTTAATCATGTTCTTAGTGCATACTGCAGGTTTTTCTTCTTTCATGGATCAAGTTCTTAATTTATGTATTATTGTAATGTGCTTATATTATAGTATTACGTAATGCAGAAGATAATCATATTAACTAATGTAGGTTTTATCTACTCATCATGATGGCCACACCAAAACATTTTTAATACAATAGAGTTAGGTTTGGTAGCTTATATGTATGTTTCGTTCATGGGATAATGTCGCCTAATGTGTCAGATGCCATGTTCCATTGATCTAACCTGTCAACTTTTCTCCCATCCTTCTTCATACTATTTCATATCTTGAATATTATAGGAATTAAAATGACTCGATTATATCAATTTCTGTCGTTTAATTTGTTGTTCAAAATTTGTTTTTCCAATCTGAGTTACCATGAATCTAATTACTTAAAAATCAAAACAACAAAAATAAAACGTTTAGATAGGTGACTAGTATCAGGCCGATGAAAAATCTTGGCATGCATAAAACAAAATACACAAACATGTACTGATTTATTCAGCATTTGACTAAATAATAATAATATAGAAAAGTCAACTAATTAAAATATTAGGAGTATTTTAGTGCTATTATATTGACATTGTATTTAACGATCGGCTGGCAGAATGTGATCGTTCTGCTTCGTGAAACAGAACCAACGATAGTAAGCTTGTTTCAATTTAACACACACAAAAAAAAGAAAGCTTGTTCCAAACATAAACAAAAAAAAAACAACGAAACAAAAATGAAAACCATTTAAAAAAATGATGGTCTCGTAATAAAGAATACAGTAAATGGGTAGGTACTAGGTATTGGTACAGAGAGTTTAAGAACATAAATAATTCAATATGGGCTATGAAAGCAATTTCTCTAGTTAATCGGACGGCTGATAGGAGCCATCAAGGTTGACCATTTCCACTACGTGACGACATAGTGGCCTTACCCTTGGGCCCATCTTCACCTTTTCTTAATTCCTTTGCAACTCTTTTCCACTCGCATCGTGTAGCATTTGGTTCTCTTAAAGTTTCCCTTTCATAACGAAAATATTACTCTCTTTGTTTCAATATATTACATATTTAAAAATTTTCCACATATTAATAAAACATATAATTAATATATCATTTTTTATAATTCTCTTTTGTCAATATTTTTAAACCAATAAATCTAATAAGTATTTAATTATTTTTTAAAAAAGTTGTATTAAATCATTTATTAGTTATTAAAATATTAATTAAAAATATAAAAAAGTATATTTTTTGAAACATTTTTTTAAAACATGTAACTTAATGAAATAGGGAATAACATGTTTTTTTATATGACATATTTTGTTCTTCACACTTTAGATCATATATTGACCATGATCGGAATTTAATCTTTGAATGATCAATTTCCTCTAACTTGAGAATGGGAGAAATCATTGTAAACTGGCTTGGCAAAACCAGCGGAGCTCCGGGATGGGAGCCAGCCGTCGCCGTCGATGCCTGTTTGGAGCCATTTCGGTGAGACTTGTCTAAACATCTCTTACGCCTTTACTCTTGTGGTCTTTGGTAGTTCCATTGACATGGGAAGTGCTTGGGAGGGGGAGATTAATTTATTAGTCTTTTTTTCTAGTTTGGTATTATGTTCAAGCTTCCATTGTTTGGTTAGGATTGCACATGATTTCTTTGAGGTTTAGAGGTTTTTTAAACTTTTTTGTATCTCTAGACTTTGAGAATAGCTGAAAAGCAGATTGGGTTGCATTAACATGTAACCAACCCTTCATTCTTTGCAATGATATTTACAATTTAGCAAAAAAAAACTGTCTTGGCAAAAGAAATTAAACTTATTATTATCAAAATTATTTTATAGGCAATCTTAATCACGAACTGCTATGAGATAGTGGCTATACTATTCATACGTGTGTTTTGTAATATTATATACTAAGAAATCAATATTGTGACGAATCAAGTCCTTAATTTAAGGCAATAAGTGCGCAGTCTTTAAATTATTTGAAGAACTAAACATCAACATCTACTACTTTTCTACACAAAATTTCAATCTACCCAAATTCAATAATAATAACAAGGTCGTGAAATGGTAATACTAATACAAATACTAAAATAAGAATCATATAATTTTAACTTTTAAGTGTACTTAAAAATAAAATGTTTAAGCTAATTATATTCATAATTTTATAATACACATTCTTAGAACAATTTTTTAAATGGAGTTATTAAACATGTTACATGCAGAACTTATAGACAAATTTTTGTTCCTGACAATAATTTTGTTTTTGACAACTTTTTATTTTATGTAACTGTTGTTTTTGAAAATTTGACCGACCCCATTGATAGCATGCCCATCTTACGCACGATTACTTAATCAATTTTCCTCATTTATTAACCGTATGGAAACCGTAGCATTAAGAAAATCGAAAATAACTAACATTTATTTTAGCCAAACCTACCTTTCATCTAGCGCTTCCCATACACTATGTCACTATATATATACAGTATTCTTCTCTATCGGCTCCTTCATATCAAAAACTCCTGGTTTCATTCTCTACTAGTACTTGTTTCTTTAAAAGATTGTAATCGTTCGAAAAATAAAGGACATGGTTTTGCCTTCTTCAACACCATCTTTAACCGGAAAGAAGGCGAAACCCTCCCCGGAATGTAACTTTCGGGTGATCAATTTCTCTTCACCCGACCGGTCAAAACTATCGGAGAAAATCGTGAAAGCCTGCGAGGTTTATGGATTTTTCAAGGTGATAAACCATGGAGTTAAACCGGAGATAATTTGGAGATTTCAGCGTGAGGGTGAAGAGTTCTTTAAATCGCGAACGGAGAAGCAACGAGCCGGTCCGGCGAGTCCATTCGGTTACGCATGCAAGAACATTGGGTTTAATGGAGATTTGGGTGAGCTTGAGTATCTTCTTCTCCACGCAAATCCAACGTCTGTCGCTGATAAATCTGAAACTATCTCACATGATGACCCTTTCAAGTTCAGGTATGTATAACAAAGTTCGTTCGTTCTTGGTATTTATTACTGGCTTTGAACTAACTATAATCTATAAGTTATATGAAGTTTTTTTTTTTGAGAAAAGTTATATAAAGATTTTTTTTGGACATATATATACATGTTGTGAGCATATATATATAACGGCAACTGAACCAAGTTTATGTCCAGCCTTACAAAAAGAAACGAAACGTTTGCAGTTATATGACAATGCATGTTTTTATCCAAACGTACATCATAAACTTTAATTTTATATGATGAAACAAATAGACATAACACGCATACGCTAAATTTTAGACAAACAAACCACGAGACACGGCTTTAATTATTATCAGTCTTTGCTCCTTTGTTGTCATTATAGTTCCCATCTATTATAATTTTATATTTAATTTAGTAACCTATTAATGCCGGTTCACCAGATAAATTGTTGTAATCATTAATCTAAGATGACTGGGTTTTGTTGTTGGTTCAAACTAATATATTGGTATGTGGTTGCACTTAGAATGCCAGCCACTTGTTTCCTTATTAAACCAGTTACCTTTTCTTATAATGTCAAAGTGCTTTTGCAACCCTGACTGAAATTGTATAATCCCCCCCCCCCCCCTGATTTGGTGGCATAGTTTTTCAATACCAGTATTTTTTAAGATATAGATATATTGCGAGATATATATATATATATATATATATATATATATATATATATATATATTTATACGATACTTTCAATTTTTATTATAAATACTTCTTCTCTTTCATAAAGAGTGTCATTTTATATTTCTTTTGTATTAAAACTATATTTTGTCATTTTGAATAACTAATAAATTTTTATTAATTATTTTAGTTTCATTAATCCTAGTATCCTACAGTAAATACGGACATTTTTTAGTCGATTATACATTTTTTTAATATCTTTTAACAATGTCAAAATAACACTTGTTAATAAATGGATGTAGTGTTAAATCAGATTTTAATTTACTTTTTAGCCAGTTTTTTTATTATTGACTGAAAGAAATAACTGATGAACAATGCTTTTTTGTTAGATAAATAAAAAACAACAAATGATTTATAAATTCGTGGGAAAATAAATACATTTTTTGGCAAAATGTGAATTACCATTTAAAAGGAAAGAGTTTATAACTTGTTACTATTGTTGGAAATAAGATTATACACACGTCTGTTTACTGATATCTATCATTACATTTAAGAGAAAAAAAATCTATCATGACATTTGCTCTCAGCGTCAGGTATTGTTCAGAGTGTTGACTTAAATTCCACGTGTATTTTTGTAGCTCGGCAACGAACGACTACATACGCGCTGTTAAAGATCTGGCATGTGAGGTAATTGATCTAACGCTCGAGAATTTGTGGGGCCATAGATCAAGCCAAGTGAGCGAGCTAATCAGAGACGTCCGTAGCGACTCGATTCTAAGACTGAACCACTATCCACCTGCGGTAAGAGGCAGTGCTAACCAAATAGGTTTCGGGGAGCATTCTGACCCTCAGATCCTGACTGTGTTAAGATCCAACGACGTAGATGGCCTTGAGATTTGCTCACCTGACGGCTTGTGGATCTCTGTACCATCTGACCCTACATGTTTCTACGTGCTGGTCGGTGACTGCCTTCAGGTAATTTTTAAAAACAAAGTTTCCATTTTTAGCAAGCTCGTAAAACCAATTAATATGGTTAAATCGTATATCTCAATAAAAACAAAATAAGGTCGATTTCTCTCGCGAATGCAATAAACTAAAGTCACGAATTATAAGATCCTATATATATATGCCTCAATTTACTAATCAATATATAAAAAACAATATAGGCATTGACGAATGGGAGGTTAGCTAGCGTGAGGCACAGGGTATTAGCGAACACGGCAGGGAAGCCTCGAATGTCGGCGATGTATTTTGCGGCACCGCCGTTGGAGGCAAAAATATCACCGTTGCCGGAAATGGTATCGCAGGAAAATCCACGAAAGTATAATTCATTCACATGGGGTGACTACAAAAAAGCTACATACTCCCTCCGTTTAGGTGTTCCTCGTTTAGAGTTCTTCAAAACTTCACAAGTAGCAGAAACTTAGAATATTTTTCCCCCTTTTGCAGCAAAATTATATAATTTTTGCGTTGTTACACCATAAATGTATAGTTTTACACCATAAAGCAAAATTAATAAATAAAAATCTGGTCGCTTAATTCACAGTAGTATATAAATAAGTCAGTAGATAGGACTATGCAGTTTTTCCTTTTTCTTTTGTACTTAAACGACGATTGACAGTTATTCTAAGTCTATACAAGAGTGTTGATTCTCAAATTAGTTAAGAACCTTTTCAAACATGAACACTCCTCGCTACCTTTTGAAGTCCAGCTCCAAGACGTATATACGTAGTTATTAGTATATCTTTATTTCCAATCAAGTCCAGATCTTAATTCCTTTTTCAGGCTTGGTCGATTTCGAGCAGTTAACAGTTGTAGGAACTTGAACGAAAACCCCACTTTCTAATAAGTTTGTTGTACCTGTCTATCATTAACATGATAGTTAAACCTAGAGACTGGAGAATCTGCGGCAATGATTATAACCGGAGATGCTAGCTAGGAAGGCTGAGAAATGTGTCGTCATAAGATAGATAGGTTAGATGTGTGAAAACAAAATATATGAAATGTATTCATTGACGTTATGATAAACAGATTCTTAATTTGGAGATAACCCAATGGAAGTACTGTATATATATATTGTATTGATGGGTTTGGAGATCTTTTGATTTGGGCCATTTACAGAAGAACAACGTGGGCTTACAATTAAATTGGACAAGATGCATGCATGTGAACCCAAAAAGTCAAAAGGAGGGACTATCTTTGTTGACTTTTCTGTTGTTTGTGTTTATGGTTTCATTTCATCATGTGACGTCTTTGATATCTCTACCGCGAACGAGACAGAGACAAGAACGCCGTTCGCGTTTACCGGTATGTTTTCTTCTCTTCTGTTCTCCCTCTTCCATCGTTCATTACGGATGTCTTGTGAGAGGTTTCTCGTGTATCTTCTTGTGCAGATTCGTATTTCTGCAGTGTCTTTCGATTGAAATCATATCTCTTCGGCCATGTCGTGGTTCAAGGCATGTAGAGGCACTCGTTTTTCTTCATATTTACACAGCATTCATCTAACATCCAGGTAAAATTAATCCTCTCTCATATGCATACTAACTGTTTGTTGAAATTCCTCAGAGAGAGTTTTTTGTTTTTTGTTTTTGTTTGTTATTGAGTTATATAAAGCTGGTGAGAGATGCTTTCTTATGTAGGATTGTGCCTCTTGTTCCGTGCTCTAGTTATGGAGCTGGTAGTGGCAATCAGCTTAATCTCCTAAGCAAGAGAGCGTTTTGGGGAAGCTCACCTTCGTTTCCCCCCCACTCTGCTACTTGTAAATCCATGTTACCTGTTGGTGCTCATCGCCAGTATTCTACACACTCGATAACAGAAACCAAATCCAAGAAAATGCTCTATTACCTCACTGCTGTTGTCTTTGGCATGGTTGGCCTTACTTACGCTGCTGTGCCTTTGTATAGAACCTTCTGCCAAGCTACTGGTTATGGTGGTACTGTTCAACGCAAAGAGGTATTTGTTTATATATCCTTTCACAATTACTCTTAGTCTCTGTCTTAATCTTTGCTCCACTGGTTTGTTTCTTTACTACTACAGACTGTTGAGGAGAAGATTGCTAGACATTCAGAATCTGGCACCGTCACTGAAAGGTGTTAGAGACCCATTCATAAACCCTCATCTTTTTTTTTTTTTTTTGGTAATATTTGTGTATGGTGAACTTGCCTAGTTTATTATAATCACACGCTGTTACTTTTGTCTCTGTAAACAGGGAGATTGTGGTGCAGTTCAATGCTGATGTTGCAGATGGGATGCAGTGGAAGTTCACTCCAACTCAAAGAGAGGTTTAGGCTTTATTTATATAAGTCAACAAGAGTATTGTGATTTGTTAAACTGGTATATGTTGTGGTATTTTTTTTTTCTTATAGGTGAGAGTAAAGCCAGGAGAAAGCGCACTTGCCTTTTACACTGCTGAAAACAAAAGCTCATCTCCAATAACTGGAGTGTCGACATACAATGTCACTCCCATGAAGGTATTAGATATATATTAGTCTCGGTGAATGAGTATCAAGTATCAACGTCCCTTAATACAATTTTGTGTTGGTGGTTTGCAGGCAGGAGTTTATTTCAACAAGATACAGTGTTTTTGCTTTGAGGAGCAGCGACTTCTTCCTGGAGAACAGATCGACATGCCGGTGACTACTACACTTTTCTTCTTGCCCCTGTTTGATATTTTTCCTTAAGCAAAAACAAGAAGACCGTTTTTTTTTAATATATTTTCTTGGTTTGGCAGGTGTTCTTCTACATTGATCCTGAGTTTGAGACTGATTCAAGAATGGACGGAATCAACAACCTGATATTGTCTTACACGTTCTTCAAAGTGTCCGAGGAAAATACTACAGAGTCGGTGGACAATAAAAGCTCAGTTCCAGTTGAAGAAACCGATTAAAAAAGTAGTATCTATTTTTGTGAAGTGAAACTAACGTGGTGACCGTATGCAATAAGAAGAGTTTTCAAAAATAAATTTCTATTATAGGAAAATGGTTTGTTACAGTATTTATTTATATATGTTTTGTGTTTTAGTTTTTTTTGTTTAAGGAAAACTATTCCTTATGATATGGTTGAAATCACCAAGTGGAACGAATAACGGGCCAAGAGAAAGTAAAGTGGGCTTTTCTAGAATTGATATGTTGGATTTGGTTGTGTCACCAAATCGGACGAGTAAATATGATTCGGGTTCGAAAGAGATTTTAGGATAATTCCGGTTCTGTCTCTCTCTCGACTTAAGACCAATTTCTCGTTTTCGACACAGACTCAGAGTTTGACTTGGGATCTTCTTCTTCTTCTTCTTCTTCTTCTTCTTCTTCTTCTTCTTCTTCTTCTTCTTCTCCGCCTCCAAACCTAAAAAGTATTGGGATAGTTCAAGGAAAATCGTTGCAGAAGGCAGAGTATGATGATCCTCAAGCGGCAGTGTGCTTCTCGCGGTCTCCGTCTCTCTTCTACATCGTTTCTTCACAGCAGCAGCGTCGCAATACAGGAGGAAAAGGAAGACGATGACGCGGAGACTGTTTACCGGATGATGATCAACACGCAAGGAGGAGAGCTAAAGGAGGCGTTGAGCTCAAGTGGAATCCACTTGTCTAAGGACTTAATCGACAGGGTTCTGAAAAGAGCTAGGTTTAGTCACGCTAACCCTCTTCAAGCCCTAGAGTTCTACAGGTACGCCGCTGATTCTCGACGAGGAGGCTTTTATCATTCTTCCTTTTCTCTAGACACGATGCTCTATATCCTCGGTAGGAATCGGAAGTTCGATCAGATCTGGGAGGTTTTGATTGATGCTAAGCGTAAGGATCGGTCTTTGATTACGCCTCGGACGATCCAAGTTGTTTTAGGCAGAGTAGCTAAGCTCTGCTCCGTTAGACAAACCGTTGAGTCTTTCTGGAAGTTTAAGAGATTGGTTCCTCATTTCTTCTTCGACGACGACACCTCCGCTTGTTTCAATGCTCTCTTGAGAACTCTTTGCCAAGAGAAGACTATGACTGATGCTAGGAATGTTTATCACTCTTTGAAGCATCAGTTTCACCCTGACTTGCACACTTTTAACATACTTTTGTCCGGTTGGAGATCATCTGAAGAAGCTGAAGCTTTCTTTCAGGAGATGACGAAAGAAAAGGGGCTGAAACCTGATGTGGTTACCTACAACTCTCTGATTGATGTGTTTTGCAAGGCCAGAGAGATGGATAAAGCTTACAAGCTGATTGATAAGATGCGTGAGGAGGATGTGACTCCTGATGTTATTACTTACACAACCATTATAGGCGGTTTGGGGTTAATAGGACAGCCTGATAAAGCTAGGGAGGTTTTGAAGGAGATGAAGGAGTATGGATGTTATCCTGACGTTCCTGCTTATAACGCTGCTATTAGGAACTATTGCATAGCCAGGAGGCTTGGGGATGCAGATATGTTGGTGGATGAGATGGTGAAGAAAGGTTTCTCTCCCAACCCCACTACTTATAATCTCTTTTTCCGTGTTCTGTCTTTGTCGAATGATTTGGGACGTTCTTGGGAGCTGTATAAGAGAATGTTGGGGAATGGGTGTTTCCCAAATACTCAATCTTGTATGTTCTTGATTAAGATGTTTAAGAGACACGAGAAAGTGGATATGGCGTTGCGGTTGTGGGAAGATATGGTTGTAAAAGGTTTCGGTTCTTATAGTTTGGTTTCGGATGTGCTTTTGGATTTGCTATGTGATTTGGCTAGAGTAGATGAGGCTGAGAAGTGTTTGCTTGAGATGGTTGACAAGGGACATAGACCGAGTAATGTCTCTTTTAAAAGGATCAAGTTGTTGATGGAGCTAGCAAATAAGCACGATGAGCTTAATAACTTGAAACAGAAGATGGCTGTTTTCAGTACAGAGATTCAGCCATGAAAACATCAGGACATTCTTCCAGCGTTTTTCTAAGAGCAAGTCGAGTCCTTCCTCATGTATAATGCCATTGTACTTGGCGAAGTCTTTCTTCTTCAAGTCTATCAGCTTCTCTGCTGCGCATGAATATGAAGAGGAAGACGATGAAGTTGAGGTACCATTTTAGTGTTTAGGAGTTTTGCAGAGGTAGGTGCTGAAGAAGAAGAAGATCAATGAAGCAGAGATGAAAAAGTTGCAGACTTTTGGATTCTACTGAAACAAGCAGCAGATTTGGTGGTTGTAACTGTACCAGACGCTATTGATGGCATCTTTTTGCTCTTTGGAGATTGAGTTTTGGAACTAATCAAATGAGCATAGATTTTATGTAGTTTTGCATTGCCAAAGAGAAAGAGACTCTTCAGGACCGATCACAATCTCTTAGTTTCTACGTTTAAATGTTATTACACTCCACACAAAGTTTGTTGACGTGCTTAGACAAATCAGCTAACATTGAAAAGAAAAGAGAAAGAAGCTCTGTTTGCGTGACTTAGTTTCTTGTAGGTTTGTTTTGTTTTGTTCCTATTCGGGCTCAATCAATCACGGCCAAAACTTATGGTCGGATTTTTAAATTCCTCTTTTTCTTGGTGACTTATTAAACCAGAATTTCTGTGATGAGAGTAGAGAACACTAGGGGGTGGGTACAAGCCGAGTACTCGGTATTTTTGGTATACTTAATACTCGGCTTGACTTATACGAGTAGTAAATATTTTTACTTGTACTTGGTTTGCAAAAAACAAGTACTTGCAGTTTCAAGTACTTGCCAAAAATTGACGGACTTGTAAGTTACTTGACTTGTTTTATTACTTATTACTTGTAAATTACATATAAATTTATTCATAATTATTGGTAAATTATTTGATAATTCATTAGAATTTAAAGTTAAATAAATTTATTATATAAATAATAAATTATTTTTTTTTGTATTTAAGTCATTCAGAAAATGTACCATATAAGAAAGAGAAAACTTGAAGATGATTATATAAATATAACACTTATGTTTGATGTACTTATGAAAATAGGAACATAAATGAATTATTGTATAATGATTTAGAAAAATATATCTTTGTTCATTAACAAACACAAGTAACAAACAAAACAACGTCAAGTAATTAATTTATTTAAGTTTTACTTTATACTTATAAGTAATTTAAATAGATTACTTGATACTTAACTTTTTCATAACAAATACTAATTTTTAAAGATTATGTATCCATCAAGTACAGAATAAAAGGCAACAACGAGTAAGTATGGTCAATAATAAAATATAATACATAAATTTTAATTAACTAATAAAATGGATATTAAATATTTAATAAATTAAGTAATATATAACATATAATGAGACAAACAAATGATAACAAGTAACAAACCAAGTAACAAGCCAAGTAGTTAAAAATAAAAAAGAACTTGATACTTGACTTGTACTTGCGACTAACAAAATCCGTTTACTTGCTACTCGACTTGATTGTAACAAGTACTTGTTTTTTCAAACCGAACTGAATCAAGTAGCGAGTACAAGCCGAGTAGCAAGTATTTGTGCCCAGCCCTAGAGAACACTCTGACCATATACTCCACTGGCATTTTAATTGTCATATATTTGAGCACATATATCAAAAAATATATTTAATTTGTATATTTTCTAAATAAAAATATCATTAATTATACATATAATCACATATTCAATCAATAGAAATATTATTATATAACTTTAAAAAACATATAGCCTATAAATTTAATATTTTTGCATAAAAAGATTTAAATTGACATTTATTTTAAAACAAAAATTTATTCCGATAATCAAATGAAACAGGGTAAGTATATATCTACAAATTTGAAATGTTTTAGATAATTTCAGATATATAACTACAATCAGAAAATGCAAAAGAATGACAAACTCTTTAAAGGAAAAATCATTTATCCAATCAACACTATTCAGTTAATATTCCTTGAAACAAAAAAAAATGGAGAAAGACAAATCAAAAAGAGGAGAGAGTGGATGAAGATCATGATGATCCTCATACTTCAGCTACTGAGAAAGTATCTATTTGGATATCTCGAAACCCAATTTGCCAAATCAATACTTCATGGATCAGTGTTAGCGGCTAAGGTGGAATCTTAAGAATCACATATGTACTAAATCTTCCGGACTATGCACATGCAATAGAAACCTCTTAGTCTTTCATATTGAGTTGGAAGAATTATTTTGGGTGGCTTCATGTATGAGTGACATGAGAATCTTTTTGATCTATTTCAAGACGGATTACTCAGACTTTTCAAGACGGATTACTTAGATTTAGTGGATATGACTATAAACTCAATGGACTGGACAACTTTTGCGTCAAAGATTGACATTTTTCGATGTCTACATGATAACTTTGAAAGCACGAATTTGTTTCATATTCCTAGAGTAAAAATGATCAAGCGGATCAACTAGCAAAGGAGGTTAAGAACAAAGGTTTTATTTTCTCCCTTAGAGATTACATATGATCAGATAAAAATGCTATATGGAAGAAGAAAAAATGGAGGTAAAACAGTTGATCAGAAAGACCAATTAAAGGCCCAACTGTTAAAATGTAAAAGCCCAAGCCAAAGCTATGTATAGATATGGTCCATATATAACAAATGTGATAAACCTTTAAAGTATCTCCTATAACTATCTATTTTTTCATTTATAATTTACATAAAAATAGAGTTACTCTATTATAGTATGAAATATAGAGTAATGTCATTTTTTTACTTTATATTTGAAGTAAAAATTACTCTATAGTAAAGTTATTCTATTTTTATGTAAATTATAGAGAAAAGAATAGGTAACCATTGGAGATGATTTTACAATGATCAAAAACAGAAAAAGATACCTGGACATAAGTTTAATGCAAGCGGAGACGTGGGAATTGCGGCCCCCACGTTTACAGCGAATAGATTCTCAGTTTTGATTTTCAAGAGTGAAGTTAGTATAAGTATTCTCATGTGGTCAGTCATGTGTGATGTGTTTGCATGAATACTGACGCAAGCAGTGACGGTTCAGTTAGTTCGAGTTGCTTTCGTAACTTGGGAGTGGGGGGGGGGGGGTTTACATTTCATGTTTAATAAGAATAAATACTCAATATTAACATCTTTTAAAACCCTCTTTACATATTATTCACTCGTTTCATTACGATATATTTTAGAAAAAGTTTGTTTGAAATGATACATCTTTTACACCTTCAATGTTTTTTATAAAGTATTAATGACCAAATCTAAAATTAGAAGAAACAAATTTAAAAAGTTAATTAGTTTAGAATTATTAAAATAAATATCATAAAATTTATAGATAAAATTTAATATATTGGATTACTATATGTTTAAATTCGAAAATATATATGCATCATTTTGAAATGGAAGAGTAATATAAATTCATATTTACTAATATTACATTTACATCAACTCTTTAAATAAGTATAGTTTTACGCAAATTGAAGTTTTACATTATAGTATACTACTAGATGATAATCCGCGCGCATGCGCGGGGTGAAATTTTTATACTAATATTTATTCATTAAATGGTTTTTAACATTTTGCAATACTACAGTATTTATCGATTAGAAAATGATGAATACAAATGTTGGTATCTTAAATCATCATAGGTCTGGACGTTTGAGACTTCGTCGGTTTTATTTTGATTGACACGTATTTTCAGATTTCGGTACTATTTTCATAAATCTTATTTGAATTTTACTAATTATCGGATTGGATTCAATTTGATGTTCTCAATTCAGTTTGGATTGGATTGTAACCAATATCTGAAATCATCCCAAAAAATATTTCTTAAACATTAAAAGTTGACAAAAATCAAAATATTTAAACAATTAATAAATTTAATTTAAAATTAGTTAAATTATCTAAACAAACTAAAAGATATTAAAAAAAAAAGCAAATAAAACAAACTACAAAAATCTTCCAAATACTATAATTTGTATCTACTAACCTCAAACCTTTTCACTGAAATTTTTAAATTAACATATTTATAGTATGAATATCTACTAATGATACTTCATATTCGTACGATTTATGATAATTTGTATCTTCTTTGGAAAAAAACAAAGTTAAACCATTGATCATAAAATTTTCAATGTGGGATTTTACTATTTTTAGTTATTTATGGTCATTTTTTTAAAAAAAAATTAAAAATATAACCTATAAATTTTTTTAATTTTTTATTATATATTTAAATGTGATTGTTTAGTTTATTTTAATAATTCAAAATTAAACAAAAAAGAGAGGATAGAAAAAATGTATTATTCATAATCATTAATTACATATATATGTTAATCATATTAGGTAATTCCGTAGATTTTATTTAAGGAAATAAAATATATTGTTTTACACCTAGCAGAGTTGGTCCCTTAAAAATATCTATATATTATAGTCCTAAATGCAAGAAGTTAAATGTTACATTATTTCATTCCTAGCAAAGTTGGTACATTAAAAAATTAAAACTGAGAAGCTCTGTGAGCTTGACACGTAAGCATGCTCTCCAAGGTTGTGCATTTATGAATGCTTCTGGATTAATATATAAGAGATTATTACTATATAGGACTCTCAGATTTTCTTAGCTTGCATTTAATCACCTCCTGCAAGTTGGAACATTTTATATAGCCTATGATTTGAATTTCTGACATGCGATTTTTATAGTTATTGGATCAAACGGTTGACATTTTATATTTTCCTGTTCTTTTTTTTTTTCTTTTTCTTGACAGCATTTTTTCCTGTACTTATTAAGAGTAGTCAGCATTCAAATTTACTTTTTCGGCACATAAAAACTTTCTATTGGGTTGGTTTGGTTTCAAAGCTATGAGCATCATTAACTTCTTTTTTTAATAATTATTGGACTATAATATCATGTCATGTGTTCCTTACTACGGAAGACAACATAAACGGACGAATGGTTTTAATCACTCACTAATTGTATAATATCAGTCAATGCTTGAACATAGATACTAATATTATATACATGCATATATTATGAAGATGGAGTTTATCAAAATGCCTTAGCGGGCAAGAAAATGAGTGTATAAACTCCTAAGGTTGATTTATGTTTTACAGCAATCTATAAAGTTGACTTTTAGCTTTGTTGCCAAGGAAGTATCCAACTTCCTCAAAAGTGGAAATTACCTCCATCCTCCGTAATTTTCATCTTAGACCGTTTGATATTTGCACACAATGATAATTTATGACAGCAAGTTAATATCTGACTATAATTTATGTTTAACAGACTTGGGAATAAAAGAAGAAGAATATTCAATCGGTTTCATTTTACTTAATGTTTTAAGTTAATAAACATAGATTAGTAAATATAAAATTTTATACAACTTATTTTGGTTACATAAAAACATCATTAAATAAAACTAATTCAATAAATAAAAAAATACATAATATTTCATGATTAGTCACAAATCTTAAACAAATTAAGCTTTGTCTAAATTAAAAAGAACATCGCTTATTATGAAACAAAATAAAAATCTTAAACTCTAAGTAAATTGATACAGAGGGGATACCAACTATATGACTAAGTGAAATCACAATTAAGATATGTTTGTTTGATGCATATTAGAGGTTTAGTATGATTGAAATGAGTTATAATTTATAAGTTTATATTTTTAATTGTGGAAATTAAGCCGTAGATTTCTTCGCTGTATTTTTTTTTTACCTTTATAAATCACTATTTCATTATTCTGGAAATAAAACTCTTTACAATCATTTTTCTTTAAATATTTTTGGCTGTAGACTTTTGCAGAGAAAATTTTTTTGTTTCATTGACATATATGTTTCTAAACTATATTGTGACTGTTTAAATCGTCTTATAGCTTCGACCAATCATTCTCGTTGTTTCAATTATCTCCAATCAGAATAATTTAATTTAAGATTAAAAACGAAATTAAAGTTATATATATTAGATCAAATAAATTCAATTTTAGTGTGCTACAAAAAGAAATTTCAATTTTGGTATGTTCAATAAAACTCTGAATAAGTTCAATTTCAAAATTATATTTGTTCTTAAGAGGCATAAGTATACTTTTTCTTGCGTTTGGTTGAAGAAAATAAACACATCAAAATGCATAATTATGACGCTTTTTGACCGAGACGTTGAGAATAGTTTAATCTCTTTAATCCCACTCCTCCTTGCTTCTCAAGCAATTTTCACAGAACCCAAAAAGAAGAGTTGCATATAAAAAGGGCTAAAAGGCTCTTTAGTTTCTGCAGATACAAATTGGAATCTTAAAAGTACAAAGTTTAGTTTTGTTCTAAAAAAAGGAGTAAAAAGTTTAATAAAATAAGAAACTAAACAAAGTCTTTTAACAACTTCAAGACAACTACAGAGTTTTGTCTCACGTCTAAGTTTTCAAAATCTTTTGCTTTTCTCAGCTTCTCAGCTTCAGGTCCGTTCTCTTTTTAACTTCTTCATTCTTCTTTAATTTTTTTCTGATTGGGTTTCGTATTAAGTATGATCCCTGAATATTCGGGCAATACAAAGCATGTGACTGTTTTTCCATAACAGACTCTGTTTCATTGGTGATAATTTCTGGGAACTTTTTGGATTGTAATTACCAAAAAAAGGGACAAAGGCTTTTTTGTTCACAAGTGTTTACATTAGCAAACTCTTAGGTTTTTCTAAAAGGATTCCCATTGTAAAAGTTTCTAAAATTTTCCAACTTCTCAGCCTTTTCTGGTTTTTAAGAAAAAGTCAAAAGGTCTTTCCTTTACATACAGCCAGTTTCTTTTTTTATTCTATCCCCATCTGTGTATTTGAACTCTTTTTGTTTTGTCTCTGCCAGCTGCGAAAATGAATCGTGACGGCGGCGGAGAAGGCGACTCTGTTTCACACGAACCTTCAACTTCTAAAACTCCTAGAGGGGGAGAAGAAGAAGAGACAAAGAAGGATGAAAAGGCGAAGACAGTTCGCTTCTACAAGCTATTTGCATTTGCAGACTCATATGATGTTCTCTTGATGATATTTGGCTCTATTGGAGCTATGGGGAACGGTGTTGGTTTGCCTCTCATGACCTTGTTGTTTGGTGATCTAATTGATTCCTTTGGTCAGAATCAGAACAACAAAGACATCGTTGATGTTATCTCAAAGGTAAGTCTTTGTTATAACCAAAACTTGATTATGTTTCTTGGTTTAACATATATAGATCATCATGCTTCCTCTTATATATAGGTTTGTGTGAAATTCGTCTACCTTGGACTTGGAACATTAGGAGCAGCCTTTCTTCGTAAGTCTACTGCTATTTAAGCACTTTTACACACACAAAAACAAAAAAACAAAAACAGACAACTCAGGAATAGAAGTTTTCAACTGTAATTTTACTCTCTCTTTTTTTTTTTTTAAATTGTAGAGGTGGCATGTTGGATGATAACGGGGGAGAGACAAGCGGCTAGGATAAGAAATATGTATCTGAAAACAATTCTGAGACAAGACATTGGATTCTTCGATGTGGAAACAAACACAGGGGAGGTTGTTGGCAGAATGTCTGGAGATACTGTTCTTATACAAGACGCCATGGGTGAGAAGGTAATAGCATTAGGAATTTCTTCAATATATATTGCAATAGAAAAAAGAACTCTATAAATAATGACTCCATCTGTTCTGTTAAAATGTTTTTTTTTTTTTTTTTAATTTGAATATTGCAGGTTGGGAAGTTTATTCAGTTGATAGCTACGTTCGTCGGTGGATTTGCATTAGCATTTGCAAAAGGATGGTTATTAACATTGGTTATGTTAACTTCAATTCCTCTTCTGGCAATGGCTGGTGCAGCCATGGCGATTATAGTCACTAAAGCTTCTTCTCAGGGACAAGCTGCTTATGCTAAAGCAGCTACTGTTGTTGAACAAACAATCGGTTCCATCCGAACGGTAATAAAACTCTTTAACTTCCTAAAAGCTACGTATAGTCTTCACCTACTGAGTTTAATTTGTTTCCTTTCTTTAAAAGGTTGCATCATTCACGGGAGAGAAAGACGCGATAAACAAGTACAAAAAGTTCATAACATCCGCGTACAAATCAAGCATAAAACAAGGATTCTCGACAGGTTTAGGACTGGGAATAATGTTATTCGTGTTATTCAGCAGCTATGCTTTGGCTATTTGGTTTGGTGGGAAGATGATTCTCGAAAAAGGCTATACCGGTGGAGCTGTCATCAACGTACTAATCATCGTTGTCGCTGGTGCCATGTAAGTTACTTAAACCCCAAAGGCAATCAATCAATCACTTGTACATATATATGAATCTTATAGAATATTCTCTGTGACATGTATGCTCTGTTTTTTAAGGTCGCTTGGACAAACATCTCCATGTGTAACCGCATTTTCTGCGGGTCAATCTGCAGCGTATAAGATGTTTGAGACGATCGAAAGAAAGCCTCTGATTGATGCCTACGACTTAAAAGGAAAGGTGCTTGAAGACATCAGAGGAGACATTGAACTTAAAGACGTTCATTTCAGCTATCCAGCTAGGCCTGATGAAGATATCTTCGACGGATTCTCTCTGTTTATCCCGAGCGGTGCAACAGCAGCGTTAGTAGGAGAGAGTGGAAGCGGAAAATCAACTGTCATCAGTTTGATCGAGAGGTTCTATGATCCGAAATCCGGCCAAGTACTAATCGATGGTGTTAATCTTAAAGACTTTCAGCTGAAATGGATCAGAAGCAAGATCGGGTTGGTTAGCCAAGAACCAGTTCTGTTTTCGTCGAGCATCATGGAGAACATTGCCTACGGGAAAGAAAATGCCACTCTTCAAGAGATCAAAGCAGCAACGGAGCTAGCAAACGCGGCAAAGTTTATAGACAAGTTGCCTCAGGGGTTAGATACAATGGTTGGAGAGCACGGTACGCAGCTCTCTGGTGGACAGAAACAGAGGATAGCTATCGCGAGAGCCATTCTCAAGGATCCGAGGATATTGCTTCTCGACGAAGCAACGAGCGCGCTCGATGCAGAATCCGAAAGAGTGGTTCAAGAGGCTTTGGATAGAGTGATGGTTAACCGGACCACGGTTATCGTAGCGCATCGGTTAAGCACGGTTAGAAACGCGGATATGATTGCGGTTATTCACCGCGGGAAAATGGTGGAGAAAGGTTCGCATTCCGAGTTGCTGAGAGATCCTGAAGGAGCTTATTCGAATCTCATTCGTTTACAAGAGATTAACAACGACGCGAAAACATCAGACGCTGCTGCTTCTGGATCATCTTTCCGAAACTCGAGTCTTAAAAAATCAATTGAAGGAACATCTTCGTCGATTGGAAATAGCAGCCGTCATCATTCTTTGAATGCAGTAACCTCGGGACTAGAACATGGTGGTGGTGCTAGCAGTAGAGGAGCAGGTCAAGAGGTTAAAACAGGAACAGAGAGTCAAGAACCGGTCCCAAAAGTGTCGTTAACCAGAATCGCGGCTCTAAACAAACCGGAGATTCCGGTTCTCCTTCTAGGAACCGTAGCAGCAGCAGTCAACGGTGCTATTTTCCCGCTTTTCGGGATTCTGATATCAAGAGTCATCGAAGCTTTCTTTAAACCGGCTCATGAGTTAAGAAGAGATTCAAAATTCTGGGCGTTAATATTTGTAGCTCTTGGAGTGGTTTCCTTCATCGTCTCACCCGCTCAGATGTATCTTTTTGCCGTTGCTGGAGGGAAGCTGATTCGACGAATCCGATCCATGTGCTTTGAGAAAGCGGTTCACATGGAGGTTGGGTGGTTCGATGAGCCACAGAACTCCAGTGGTAACATGGGTGCTAGGCTTTCCGCTGATGCAGCTTTGATCAGGGCTCTGGTTGGGGACGCTTTATCTCTAGCGGTTCAAAACGCTGCTTCTGCTGCGTCTGGATTGATCATAGCGTTCACTGCGTGTTGGGAATTGGCGCTTATAATCTTAGTGATGCTTCCTCTGATTGGTATCAATGGTTATATTCAAGTCAAGTTCATGAAAGGATTCACCGCCGACGCTAAGGTCCGTTTTAGGTTTTTAAATGTATCTTCAGTCCTATTCTCTGTTTTGTTTACTTGTGGGTCAAGAAACTTATTTGTGTGTGTTTGGATTATGAATGCAGTCAAAGTACGAGGATGCGAGTCAGGTAGCGAACGATGCGGTGGGGAGTATTAGAACTGTAGCGTCTTTCTGTGCAGAGGAGAAAGTGATGCAGATGTATAAGAAGCAATGCGAAGGTCCCATAAAAGACGGGATAAAGCAAGGTTTCATCAGCGGATTAGGGTTTGGGTTCTCCTTTTTCATTTTGTTTTGTGTCTACGCCGCAAGCTTCTACGCTGGCGCTAGACTGGTTGAAGCTGGCAGGACCACTTTCAATGATGTCTTCCAGGTAAAAGTTAATCACTCATTCTCTAGTGACTTGGCAAATGAACAAGATCATGCATTGATCTTGACCTAAATCTTTTTTTTCCTCAGGTGTTCTTTGCATTAACAATGGCAGCGATTGGGATTTCTCAGTCGAGTTCTTTTGCACCGGATTCTACCAAAGCTAAGGTTGCAGCTGCGTCTATCTTTGGAATAATTGATAGAAAATCGAAGATAGATTCAAGTGATGAGTCAGGGACAGTATTGGAGAACGTTAAGGGAGATATCGAACTTCGTCACATTAGTTTCACTTATCCAGCAAGACCAGACATTCAAATCTTCCGAGATCTTTGCTTAACCATTCGTGCAGGAAAGGTAAAAACAATCTTTCCTTCAACCTCAAAACTTTGAACTCTTGAGAAATTTTGTCACTCAGGTTTTTTATTAACAGTGATAAATTTATGTCTTTTTTTTAGACGGTTGCTTTGGTCGGAGAAAGTGGGTCCGGTAAATCGACGGTGATCTCTCTGTTACAGAGATTCTACGATCCGGATTCCGGTAATATAACTCTAGACGGAGTTGAGCTCAAGAAGTTGCAACTGAAATGGTTGAGACAACAAATGGGACTGGTTGGACAAGAGCCTGTCTTGTTCAACGACACCATCCGAGCCAACATTGCTTATGGCAAAGGAAGCGAAGAGGCCGCTACTGAGTCTGAGATCATAGCCGCTGCAGAACTCGCCAACGCACACAAATTCATCTCTAGCATACAACAGGTAAATGAGTTTGAAAAAAAAAAAATATATATGTTCTGTTTTTTCAAAGTTTGCTTACGACACAAGCAAATACACTTTAATATATAGGGTTATGACACTGTGGTCGGAGAAAGAGGGATTCAGCTATCAGGAGGACAGAAACAGCGTGTGGCTATAGCACGGGCCATAGTGAAAGAGCCGAAGATATTGCTTTTGGACGAAGCAACAAGCGCTCTTGATGCGGAGTCAGAACGAGTGGTCCAAGACGCACTTGACCGAGTGATGGTGAACCGAACCACGGTGGTTGTGGCTCACAGGTTATCCACTATTAAAAATGCGGACGTGATAGCTGTGGTGAAGAACGGAGTCATCGCTGAGAAAGGAACTCACGAAACGTTGATCAAAATCGAGGGTGGGGTTTATGCTTCGCTTGTGCAGCTTCACATGACTGCTTCTAACTGATATTATATTTGATAAATTTCTTTCTTTTTTGGGTTTTATGGAAAATTTAAAACTATAGTTTTGAGTCAAAACTAGGGTATGTACTATTGATTTTATTTTGTTTTTCATAACATATTTTTTTTGTTGTTTATATACAAGTAACATATATTACTTGTTTTGTTTGTTTCCCGTGTCTAATGTTGATGCTTTTACGAAGAAGCTTTGTAGCAATGTCTTGGCTATTTTCAGATGATCTACATGTAATCAATGTTTAAATAACTCACTAAACCAAAGGAAAGGGAGATAATGTATTGTTTAGTAATGTGGTTTCCCTTTAACCTTTTGAAGTAGGTGATGATGCAATTTGTAACACTAGACAATACATCATATATAGTATTTGATGTTTTCCAGTATGTTGGAAACACTAACCCATGATTTGAGCTGAATTGTATATTCTTTTAAGTGCGAATTAGATTTTGACCCATCCTTCAAAGAGCGGATATATTTTTTTGTTCTACTTTTCTTTTTAAAAATTTAATTTTTATATTTGTGTATTTTTAATCATATTTGTGTATTTTTGTTATCATATATGTAAAATATTTTTATTAAATGATTAATAAGAGATTTTAATATATTTAATAAAATATTTGAAACAAAATTTTCATATTTCCTAATTTTTTTCCGAAATATGTTGGTTATCCCCTATAGAAAAATCAAATTTTTCGATAAATGTTATATTAAGAAGTTTAGTCTCTTTATTGTTGATGAAAATTACCCAATCACATTCTAAATTTTTATTAATGTATGTTAAAATTATTTTCATGGTACATGGACATCATTTCAAATTTTCCAACAGGTAATTTATTAAATTTCATATACCACTTAATCAGTGAAAAAACACCCTTATAAAAAAATTTCTATTTTCTGGAGAAACATGAACAACTAAGGTCTCAAACCTCTTAAATCTTCATATTATTTCAGTTAATGATGCAAATATGAATTAAAACAAAATTTTCATATTTTATATTTTTTTCTCGAAATATGTGGGTTAACCCCTACAGAAAATCGAGTTTTTCGATAAATGCTATATTAAAAGGTTTAGGCACTTTATTGTTAATGACAATTACCCAATCACATTCTAAGTTTTACTAATGTATATTAAAATTATTTTCAAGGTACATGTACATCATTTAAATTTTTCCAACAAGTAATTTATTTAAATTTCATATACCACTTAATCACTCGACAAGCCCCCTATAAAGAAAATTCTATTTTCTGGGGAAACATGAACACCTAAGTTCTCAAACCTCTTAAACCTTCATAATATTTCAGTTAATGATGCAAATATGTATTAAAATAAAAATTTCATATTTTCTAATTTTTCTCGAAATATGTGGGTTAACACCCCTACAGAAAATCGAGTTTTTGGATAAATGTTGTATTAAAAAGTTTAGGCTCTTTATTGTTGATGAAAATTACCCAATAACAGATTAATTTGTATTAATGTATGTTAAAATTATTTTCATGGTACATGGACATCATTTAAAAATTTCCAACATGTAATTTATTTAAATTTCATATACCACTTAATCGATGGACAAAGCCCCCTATAAAGAAAATTCTATTTTCTGGAGAAACATGAACCCCTAAGGTCTCAAACCTCATAAAACTTCATACTATTTCAGTTAATGATGCAAATATGAATTAAAACAAAATTTTCATATTTTATAATTTTCTCGAAATATGTGGGTTAACACTTAATCAGTGGAAAAACCTCCTATAAAAAAATTCTATTTTCTGGAAAAACATGAACACCTAAGGTCTCAAACCTCTTAAACCTTCATACTATTTCATTTCATGTTGCAAATATGCATTAAAACAAAATTTTCATATTTTCTAATTTTTCTCAAAATATGTGGGTTATCCCGTACAGAAAATCAAGTTTTTTCGATAAATGCTATATTAAGAAGTTTAGGCTCTTTATTGTTGATGGAAATTACCAAATCACATTCTAAATTTTTATTAATGTATGTTAAAATTATTTTCATGGTACATGGACAACATTTCAAATTTTCCAACAGGTAATTTATTTAAATTTCATATACCACTTAATCAGTGGAGAAGCCCCCTATAAAAAAAATTCTATTTTCTGGAGAAACATTAACACCTAAGGTCTCAAACCTCTTAAACCTTCATACTATTTCAGTTGATGATGCAAATATGCATTAAAACAAAATTTTCATATTTTCATATTTTTTCTCGAAATATGTGGGTTAACCCCTATAGAAAATCAAGTTTTTCGATAAATGCTATATTAAGAAGTTTAGGCTCTTTATTGTTGATGAAAATTACCCAACCACATTATAAATTTATATTAATGTATGTTAAAGTTATTTTCATGGTACATGAACATCATTTCAAATTTTCCAACAGGTATTTATATAAATTTCATATACCTCTTACTTAGTGCAAAAACACCCTATAAACAAATTCTATTTTCTGGAGAAACATGAACATCTTAGGTCTAAAACCTCTCAAACCTTCATACTATTTAAGTTGATGATGCAAATATGCATTAAAAGTAAATTTTCATATTTTCTAATTTTTCTCGAAATATGTGGGTTATCCCCTATAGATTATCGAGTTTTTTCGATAAATGCTATATTAAGAAGTTTAGGCTCTTTATTGTTGATGGAAATTACCCAATCACATTCTAACTATTTATTAATGTATGTAAAATTTATTTTCATGGTACATGGACATCATTTCAAATTTTCCAACAGGTAATTTATTTAAATTTCATATACCACTTACTTAGTGGAAAACACCCTATAAAACCTCTTTAACATTCATACTATGTCAGTTAATGATGTAAATATGCATTAAAACAAAATTTTTATATTTTTTTATTTTTTCTCGAAATATGTAGGTTAACCCCTATAGAAAATCAATTTTTGGATAAATGCTATATTAAGAGGTTTATGCTCTTTATTTTTGATGAAAATTACCCAATCACATTCTAAATATTTATTAATGTATGTTAAAGTAATTTTCATGGTACATGGACATCATTTCAAATTTTCCAACAAGTAATTTATTTAAATTACATATACCACTTACTTAGTGGAAAAACACCCTAAAGAAAAAATTATATTTTCTGGAGAAACATGAACACCTAAGGTCTCAAACCTATTTAACCTTCATACTATGTCAGTTAATGATGCAAAAATGCATTAAAACAAAATTTTCATATATTCATATTTTTCTCGAAATATGTAGGTTAACCCCTATAGAAAATCAAGTTTTTGGATAAATGCTATATTAAGAGGTTTATGCTCTTTATTTTTGATGAAAATTACCCAATCACATTCTAAATATTTATTAATGTATGTTAAAGTTATTTTCATGGTATATGGACATCATTTCAAAATTTCCAACAAGTAATTTATTTAAATTTCATATACCACTTACTTAGTGGAAAAACACCCTAAAGAAAAAATTATATTTTCTGGAAAAACATGAACACCTAAGGTCTCAAACCTATTGAACCTTCATACTATGTCAGTTACTGATGCAAATATGCATTAAAATAAAATTTTCATATATTCATATTTTTCTCGAAATATGTGAGTTAACCCCTACAGAAAATCGAGTGTTTCGATAAATGTTATATTAAAAAGTTTAGACTCTTTATTGTTGATGAAAATTACTCAGTCACATTATAAATATTTATTAATGTATGTTAAAGTTATTTTCATGGTACATGAACATCATTTCAAATTTTTCAACATGTAATTTATTTAAATTTCATATACCACTTACTTAGTGGAAAAATACCCTATAAAAAAATCTATTTTCTAGAGAAACATAAACACCTAAGGTCTAAAACCTCTTTAACATTCATACTATGTCAGTTAATGATGTAAATATGCATTAAAACAAAATTTTTATATATTTTTTTCTAGAAATATGTGGGTTAACCCCTATAGAAAATCAAGTTTTTGGATAAATGCTATATTAAGAGGTTTATGATCTTTATTTTTGATTAAATTTACCCAATCACATTCTAAATATTTATTAATGTATTTTAAAGTTATTTTCATGGTACATGGACATCATTTCAAATTTTCCAACAGGTAATTTATTTAATCTTCATATACCACTTACTTAGTGGAAAAACACCCTATAGAAAAAGTTATATTTTCTGGAGAAACATGAACACCTAAGGTCTCAAACCTATTTAACCTTCATAATATGTCACTTACTGATGCAAATATGCATTCAAACAAAATTTTCATATTTTTCATATTTTTCTCGAAATATGTGGGTTAACCCCTATAGAAAATCGAGTTTTTCGATAAATGCTATATTAAAAAGTTTAGGCTCTTTATTGTTGATGAAAATTACCCAATCACATTCTAAATTTGTATTAATGTATGTTAAAATTATTTTCATGGTACATGTACGACATTTTAAATTTTCCAAAAGGTAATATATTTAAATTTCATATACCACCTAATTAGTGGAAAAACCTCCTATAAAAGAAATTCTATTTTCTGCAGAAATATGAACACCTAAGGTCTCAAACCTCTTATACCTTCATACTATTTCATTTGATGATGAAAATATTCATTAAAACAAAATTTTCATATTTTCTAATTTTTCTCGAAATATGTGGGTTATCCCCTACAGAAAATCGAGTTTTTCGATAAATGCTATATTAAGAAATTTAGGCTCTTTATTGTTGATGAAAATTACCCAATCACATTCTAAATTTGTATTAATGTATGTTAAAATTATTTTCATGGTACATGTACATCATTTCAAATTTTCGAAAAGGTAATATATTTAAATTCCATATACCACTTAATCAGTGGAAAAACCTCCTATAAAAAATTCTATTTTCTGGAGAAACATGAACACCTAAGGTCTCAAACCTCTTAAACCTTCATACTATTTCAGTTGTTGATGCAAATATGCATTAAAACAAAATTTTTATATTTTCTAATTTTTCTCAAAATATGTGGGTTATCCCCTACAGAAAATCAAGTTTTTCGATAAATGCTATATTAAGAAGTTTAGGCTCTTTATTGTTGATGAAAATTACCCAATCACATTATAAATTTGTATTAATGTATGTTAAAATTATTTTCATGGTACATGTACATCATTTCAAATTTTTGAAAAGGTAATATATTTAAATTTCATATACCACTTAATCAGTGGAAAAACCTCCTATAAAAAAATTCTATTTTCTGGAAAAATATGAACACCTAAGGTCTCAAACCTCTTAAATATTCATACTATTTCATTTGATGTTGCAAATATGCATTAAAACAAAATTTTCATATTTTCTAATTTTTCTCAAAATATTTGGGTTATCCCCTATAGAAAATCAAGTTTTTTCGATAAATGCTATATTAAGAAGGTTAGGCTCTTTATTGTTGATGAAAATTACCCAATCACATTCTAAATTTGTATTAATGTATGTTAAAATTATTTTCATGGTACATGTACATCATTTCATATTTTCCAAAAGGTAATATATTTAAATTTCATATACCACTTAATCAGTGGAAAAACCTCCTATAAAAAAATTTATTTTCTGGAGAAACATGAACACCTAAGGTCTCAAACCTCTTGAACCTTCATACTATTTCAGTTGATGATGCAAATATGCATTAAAACAAAATTTTCATATTTTCTAATTTTTCTCGAAATATTGGGGTTAACCCCTATAGAAAAATCAAGTTTTTCGATAGATTCTATATTAAGAAGTTTAGGCTCTTTATTGTTTATGAAAATTACCCAATCACATTCTAAATTTGTATTAATGTATGTTAAAATTATTTTCATGGTACATTTACATAATTTCATATTTTACAAAAGGTAATATATTTAAATTTCATATACCACTTAATCAGTGGAAAAACCTCCTATAAAAAAATTATATTTTCTGGAAAAACATGAACACCTAAGGTCTCAAACCTCTTAAACCTTCATACTATTTCATTTCATGTTGCAAATATGCATTAAAACAAAATTTTCATATTTTCTAATTTTTTTCAAAATATGTGGGTTATCCCCTACAGAAAATCAAGTTTTTTCGATAAATGCTATCTTAAGAAGTTTAGGCTCTTTATTGTTGATGAAAATTACCCAATCACATTCTAAATTTGTATTAATGTATGTTAAAATTATTTTCATGGTTCATTTACATAATTTCATATTTTACAAAAGGTAATATATTTAAATTTCATATACCACTTAATCAGTGGAAAAACCTCCTATAAAAAAATTCTATTTTCTGGAAAAACATGNGCAAATATGCATTAAAACAAAATTTTCATATTTTCTAATTTTTCTCAAAATATGTGGGTTATCCCCTACAGAAAATCAAGTTTTTTCGATAAATGCTATATTAAGAAGTTTAGGCTCTTTATTGTTGATGAAAATTACCCAATCACATTCTAAATTTGTATTAATGTATGTTAAAATTATTTTCATGGTACATGTACATAATTTCATATTTTCCAAAAGGTAATATATTTAAATTTCATATACCACTTAATCAGTGGAAAAACCTCTTATAAAAAAATTCTTTTTTTCTGGAAAAACATGAACACCTAAGGTCTCAAACCTCTTAAACCTTCATACTATTTCATTTGATGTTGCAAATATGCATTAAAACAAAATTTTCATATTTTCTAATTTTTCTCAAAATATGTGGGTTATCCTCTACAGAAAATCAAGTTTTTCGATAAATGCTATATTAAGAAGTTTAGGCTCTTTATTGTTGATGAAAATTACCCAATCACATTCTAAATTTGTATTAATGTATGTTAAAATTATTTTCATGGTTCATTTACATAATTTCATATTTTACAAAAGGTAATATATTTAAATTTCATATACCACTTAATCAGTGGAAAAACCTCCTATAAAAAAATTC
>CAKOAT010213044.1:1172-43369 GCA_932364175.1 Eruca vesicaria subsp. sativa | reverse complement strand
CTAAACCTATTAATCAAGTCTAATGGCGAATCCTTGCTCCCCGGCAACGGCGCCTAATTTGATATCACTCAAATGTTTAACCCTAAGGAGTGAATTACTCTCTCAAATAAGAGGTTCAATCGTAGTACTTAGGGATCGAATCCACAGAGAGCAGGAACACACAATAGACTATAGAAATCAAAGTTAAGCTAGGTAAACAGTTTATAAAACAGTAAATAAAAGTAATGTGAACAAAGTAGTTGTTCGGTTGGTTGAGTTTATAAATAATAAAGAGAAATAGCTAGACCTAGGGATTTATCAATCAAGAGATTCAAAACAACAATTCAAGATGCTAACAGCTTATAGATTCATTCTAGAACTCGATTTTAATAAGTAAGTAATTCATTTATCGATGTAATTACTAATCAAATGTCTAAGTCCTTGTTCCACCTTTCGCATGCGAACAAGAAGTGAGTATCGATCGATACTATGTCCTGAGTATCGATCGATATTACCTCAGACAAGCATTAATGACCTAATCGATTATGTTCAACTAGATTCCTAGACCAAATTCTCATCTGTGCCTAAGTATCTAATCCAGCAGGATTCGGGTTCCGTTAATTGACTACACTTTCGTGCATCTCAATTGTCCTATGATTCTAGGTTCAAACAATTAGTCACACTATCGTGGTATCCTAATTACTCCAGATCCTAGTATTACAAATCACCCTGCTGTAGAGATCTATAAATATTCTAGCAATCCTAATTGATATTCAGTTTAACATTATGCTCATGAAATCCCTAAACCTAACAAGATGAACTACTCAGACATAATAGAAGAAACACAAATCATAGTCTGAAAAATAATAGCATAAGAGAATAAAGATAATTCCAATGGAGTTCCAAGAGGACTCTGAAGGAGTTCCCCTCTTCTCTTCTCTCTAAGAACAATCAAAACAAAAGATGAAAAGAAAGCATAGATAGCATATAGCCGTCAACAATGGGTTGCAAATAACATAAATAGGGTTTCTGGTCGTCCAAGGGCATTCTGGTAATTTAGGTTTCTTCTGGGTTTCAGTTGGTCACGAAATATACTCGGCCCGCATTCTGGCATCCATATCGATCGATATGAAGTGTCTCTCATCGATCGATATGCACATATCTTCCCGACAGTCTTCTCTCGCGAGGCAGACTGACCACTCTTTAGTAAAACCGGCATAACTTCTGATCTAACTGTTGGATTGACCTCAGACTTGTGGCACTGGAAAGCTAACTCAGAGATCTATCTTTTGTCAAAAGATCAGCTAAATTGCACCACGGGAAGATCTCCATCCATATCTAAACATCTGACGCGTCTGCGCAGTTCTGCACTTAAAGGCTCCAAAAGACACAAAAATCACCATATTTCTCCAGAACGTACCTGAACCTGTAAATACTCTAAATAGACTCTATATTGTAGTAAATATACATAAAAATGTATCAATACCATGACCAAAAGTGGGTCAAAATCATGGTATATCAACGTCTAGAAGGTAAAAGTGTTAATAATTTTGGTTTCTTTCTCTTCTCCCTTTTGTATCCAAATGGAGAAAAATAAAAGATTGAGATGATTTTCTGAGAGGCAGAGGGAGAGGTACATTACCCATGACCCCACTATTCTAATTCAAAGGAATGATCACACATTGTGGAAGCGAGGGAGAGGTAAATTACCTATGATCCCACTATTCGCCTACACTTTTTCAGAAAAAGCTACAAAGAAGAAAGATCAATAAGATGAACATTAGTTGTTCATTGGGATTGATATAAAAGAAAAAGAAATTTGGGATTCAGAGAAGGGAGATATAGGGAGAAAAGCAACCAGAATGAGAATGCCTGAAACTTGCTTGAGTTGAATCCAAGTGTTCCTTGATCGATACTCCCAAGGTAAAGCCTACACCTTTATTTTCTGCATAAATGAGATCGGCAGAGGGGATAGACAAACAGGATCATTGAGTTGTTGGCTAGTTGAATTTGGTTGCTAAGCTAGGATATGGTGTATGTATTTCTGAGATTGATAGATATCTTAAGTGGCTTGCAATAAGTAAAGAGGTGATGGTTCTAAGTTTAGAATTATAGGAGCTTCCGCCTTTCAAACCTTTTCTAGACCAATGTTCTATTATTTGCTTGAGGACAAGCAAAAGGATAAGTCTGGGGGAGTTGATGTATCATGGATTTTACCCACTTTCAACCATGATTTATATAAGTTTTTGGAAACAAAAGGATACTTCTAGTGTCTTTTTAGAGCTTTTACAGGTTCAGGTACTCACTGGTGTAAAATGGCTATTATGGAGCTAAAATGGAGACTTTATGAAGATATGAGCAAAACGTGTTAAAGATATCGACCCATGTGCATTGTGAGCAATCAACCGATAAAAGATCACCCACATCGATCGATAGAAGACATTCTATATCGATCGATACAGAAGTCCTCCAAGTTATTAAATGAAAATTAGAAGCCCTAATTGCTTCACAAGAGTTTTAATAAATTACACTTTAAGTCCCTGGCCGCCTGTTAGGCTATATTAAGAGGGTTTTGTACTAGTTTATGCAGACTTCTCCAGAGACCTTTTGAGACCTAATTTTGGGAGAAGCATCTAGCTATACTTTGAGAAGAGCTTAGGAATTGAGAGAGAGAGAGATCTGAACTACAAACCCAGAGAAGATCTTGAACTCCCTTACTTTACTTATTTACTGTTTCTCTTGCTATTATTATCTTAAAGCATTATTCAAACCATTATGACTTTGTCTCTCATAAATATGTTTGAGTAGTCTCTCTTGTTAGATTTAGGTTTCTCATTAAGGTTGACTCATGCATTGAAGTAACCATTATTAGGGTGTTTAAAATATAGTTCTCAATCTAGTCATCATAAATACTAGTGTTAAGGAATGATCACCCTTACCTCTGATTTTATGATCAATTTGGATAAGTGAGAACTTGGCAATTACCTAGAGTCTAAGTTATTCAGTGACGACTAGAGAACCCTTCAAACCTGTTGTTAGAACTCGCTGGATGCAATATCGTTCGACAAGACAACCGTCTTGTCGATCGATATAGCATAACGTCATCGATCGATATTTTTATCCAACAATCGATCGATACTCACTCAAGTTCATCGAACGATAGTTCTTGATCCGAGATCCAGTAAGAGTTTAATTCTTCAAATCCTTAAAAGTTTGAATTCAGAACTATGAATAATAAAAACCCTTTACGACTTGCATGTCTGTCATACCTGAGAAGATACCTAAGTTTAACTACCTTCTTTCCTCTTAACAAACAAATCAACCAATCAAGCAAATTCTTGGTCACCTTTTAAGTTATTATTTTAAACTTTCTGTCTAGCTTTATTTCAAAGACTAAATAATCTGTTGTGTAATCCAGAGTCTCTGTGGATTTGATCCCTAAGTACTACGATTGAACCTCTTATTTGAGAGAGTAATTCACTCCTTTGGGTTAAATATCAAAACCCTAAACCCCAAACCACAACTTCCTTAACTTATAACCTCTTCTACAACCAAACTCCTAACCTCTTCTACACATAAACCCCAAATACAAATTAATCTTTTGATTAAAAAAACTTAAAACATACATAATTCAAATACATTTTTGTGATTAAACAAACTTATAAACATACATAATTCATTTGGATACATTCTTGTAATCTGTTGAAACATCATCATTTTCGTAAAACTCGTCCTCTACACCTTCGTCCGTCGAGTGATCAGGAACATCTTCGTATTCACGATTATGCGGCTCAATGAGTAGGATGTCATCAATTTCTGATTCAGGTTCCTCGATCTCATTGGTGTTTTCTTCTTGTAATGGTGGTTTTTCTCCAGCGATTATTCGTCCTCGAGGTGTAACTTTGATAACAGCTAACCAGTTTATTCCCGAGGTAGTAATCCGAGGGTATGGAATGATGCAAACTTGATCTGCTTGGGAAGCTAATATGAAAGGCTCGAACTTGTTGTACCTGCAAAAATAAAGACAACGTAGAAATTAATTAATACTCGAAACTTGGATTAAAAAAAAAGAAGAATTGGTTGTACCTTCGTCCACCATTGACATCAACTACACCGTTCTTGTTAATCCGAACACCTCTGTTGACGACGGGGTCGTACCACTCACACTTGAAGATAATGCATTTCAAACTCATACCTGGGAATTGAACTTCATAAATCTCCTGAAAGATCCCGTAGAAATCTGTTTCGCCTTTCACACATATTCCATAATTACTTATCTCCCGGTGTCTACCATAGTCATAGGTATGAAAAGTATAGCCTCGGGTGAGATACATCAATGATGCAGTGACATTTACAACTGGACCTTGAAGTAATTCGCGAAACCATGCGCGATACTCAGGATCGTCATAATCAACTTGCAAAAAAGTAATAGAACTAGAGATTAGACTTACTTTGTGGTAATGAATGCATAAAATTTAAGCTATAATAAATACATGTTTCATCAACCATCTGATAAAGTGTTGTTGTTGTTTTTTTTTTTGACTCAGTTGTCGATATACCAGGTATTGCTTCTTCGACTTGAGTCACAAATTGGCTGTAAAATCATATATGTTATGTTATTTAAGACTGAAAAAATATATATATATATATATAAGTGTATATGTTTATATATTTACCTTTCAAAATAACCGATCAATGGATGCTCGCAATTAAGAAGAAAATAAAGGTGTGCACTATGGACGTCTTCATCACTCGACCACCAAACCTCTTTCAATTTCCCACCCAATCGCCCAATTTGACAAAAGATGTTTGGAACATCGTCTTCCATATATGTCGGCACGACACCAACATCATCATATCTTCTTGGAGCTCGTTTCCTTGTACGTTATTTCGTGCAAAGTAGTACGATGTGAAATGTGATGTTTCTTCCGTCAAACTTCCCGCAACAATAGAACCTTCAACTCTTGCTAGGTTTTTGACTTTTCCTTTCAAAGTTTTCATGGCCCTTTCATACTGATACATCCATCCATAATGCACAGGTCCACGAAGTAATGCCTCATACGGGAGGTGGACAACTAGGTATTCCATGACGTCGAAAAAAGTAGGCGGAAATATTTTCTCAAGTTGCAGAATAAGACGGGGATGTTTTCATGAAGTTGTTGGACAACTTCCACTTTAAGAGTGCGGGTGCTCAGATCCCTAAAAATGCTCCAATTCCTTATATATTACAAAAACAAAAATTATCCACATTAGTATATATATATAAAGAAATAAATTAATCATATGATCGTATTATATTAATTAATTACCTGAAATTGCTTCATGTACTTTTGCCGGTAGTAGCTCCGCAAATGCAAAGGGAAGTAGTCGCTGCATAAAGACATGATAATCATGGCTCTTCATCCCGGAGAACTTTTTCCCTTTCTCAACACATCTTGAGAGATTTGAAATATACCCATCAGGGAACTTCACTTCTGAAGCCACCCAGTTGAACAACGCAGACTTTTTCTGATGACAGTCTGAATATCGGAACTGGAACTTGCCCATTACTTTTTATATGTAGCTCACTCCTTGAGCAGATATCGAGTAAGTCCAACCTCGATTTTACGTTGTCTTTCGTCTTCCCTCGGACATTCAATATAGTGTTCACGGTGTTCTCAAAAAAGTTATTCTCTATAAGCATCACATTGAGGTTGTGGCGCAAAAGAGCTTTCCAATATGGCAATTCCAAAAATATATTCTCTTTGTGCCAATTGTGCTGAACACCATAAGAATCAGGCATATTACTGGGAACATGTCAATTCCCACCACGAGGAGCTGTTTCTAGAGCACCGTAGTAATCAATTAGCGCTTCGATTTGTTCTCCAGTTAAATATGGAGGAGGAGTGTCTCTGACAACCCTTTTGTGCCTGAACAATTTCTTGTTTCTTCAGTATGGGTGGTAAACGGGAAGAAATCGACGGTGACAATCGAACCAACTAGTCTTCCTACCATGCTTCAACTGAAACGCATATGTCATTCCATTACAATATGGACAAGCTAATCTCTCATGTGTAGTCCACCCAGACAACATCCCATATGCAGGAAAGTCACTTATGGTCCACAAAAGCATCGCTCGCATTGTAAAACTTTTTTTTTCGTTGAACAATCATATGTCCTCACCCCTGTTGACCACAAATCTTTCAACTCTTTTATCAGTGTTTGTAGAAAAACGTCGAGAGATCTTTTTGGATGTTTTGGACCAGGTATTAATATGGTCAAGAATATAAACTCTCGTCGCATGCACATCTCCGGTGGCAGGTTGTACAGTGTAAGAAAGACCGGCCACAATGAATATTGTCTCCCAGACATTCCAAATGGACTAAATCCATCAGTGCATAATCCAAGATACACATTCCGGCTATTGCTAGCGAAATGTGGATGTACATTGTTAAAATGTTTTCAGGCTCTTGCATCTGATGGATGAGTCATCTCTCCATCCATCTGAGTATGCTCGGCGTGCCATCTCATCCTTCCAGCAGTCTCCTCAGATTGGTACAAGTTTAAAGCTGATTTTTTTGGTGTGTTTGAAATGAATCACAAATGGTGGTACTTATAGGAATTTTTGAATCTGAGCATTTACTAGGAAAATGCTAGGAAAAGTAGGTACAAAACACGTTTTAGATTTAATTTAGATATTTTCTATCAAGTTCCTCGCTAATTTGAAGTAACAGATTATTTCCTCCCAATTTCGTAGTAAAGATTTACTAGGACTTTATGAGGAAAGTATTTACTACGAGCATACGAGGAATGGTCTTTTGCCACGTCATTTCTTCGTAAGTTTACTACGGTTTTACGAAGAAAACGATTTCTCGTAACTTTACGAGGACGTTACGAGGAAACCCGAAGTAAACTCGTAGTAAATTTACGAAGAAATATTTTCCTAGTAAAATTTCCTAGTAAAATTTCCTAGTAAAATTTCCTAGTAAAATGTTAGTTTTATTATAGTGATACTAGTGAATTAGATATATCGTGATATACATTGTTATACTAGTTATATTGAGTTATAATGATTATTACCGAATTCAGATCTGAAGGAAAAAACAATAAAGAACGCGAACTTATACAAATCCTTCAAATGAAGAACATGAATCCTAAAATATATAACAAACCCAGAACATAAAGAAACCTAAAATAAAAAAATTTCAAAATATCTAGAATTCTAAATCTAGGATTGTAGATCCACAATCATAGGTGCAACCGAAGTATCTCAGGTGGAGCCGCCATGTTCTCTTTTCTGTTTTCGTCACCTTCTTCATCCTCACATCAGGTACTGAACCACCGCAAATTTTTTTTTCTTTAAGTTTTCAGATCTAATCTCTGAGTTAACCGAAAAAAAATAGAAGAAGAAACACGAAGAAATAATGAAGAACTACAGTCACAGCTTTGTTTCTGAATCGCGATTACATATTTCACAGAGAATTGTAGAACAGTTTGCACAGGAAGAAAGTGAAGAAGAGAAAAAAAGAAAAAAAATGATTGACAACTAACTTTTTTATCTGCTAATAACATTAGGTTAACAGAACAGTGAAGATAAATATGTAATTAACTTAATTTCCAAATTTAAAATAATTTAAAATAATATTATAATTAGACTCGGTCTTTGAGAGATTGAGTTATAACATATGGGGGTAATAGACCACTTGACTCGGTACAAGCTGTTAATGATAATACACCCAAAATATGGATAAAGAAAGTACAAATGAAGTTGATCGACTGCTTAATTTTTGGAGGAGTTGGAGGCGATCCAAGAAGAAAATTTTTCGAGAGTGGTGTTGTCGACTCGATAGCCAGATTGTGTAAATCTCTGGAGCTGATGCCATGTGAAATCAGGGTACCTTCTAGAAGCTTCTCTGCCTTCCACAAGTTCAGGAGGAGGAATGATGAGCTTGTCTTCTCTAGGACAAGAAAAATACACCAGTGACCTTCTTACTTTCTCCATATTAACTACTGCTCTATGGAAACAGCTCTTGTAGTTTCCGTTTGACAATGCCTTCCGTATCAAATCCAAAATAACACATTACTTCAACTAAAATTATTCTATCATTGTAACTCTATTTCAAAATCAACGTAAATAAGAAAATGTCCGCGCTCCACAAAATCTAGTCTTTAATTATATTGCACTCTTTTAGTCAAAAAAAAAAATCAACGTAAATACATAGAAAAAGAAATATTTATACTAGTCTTATCAGTACCAAATAAGTATTATATTTCTTAAATTATTTAAATATTGTATATTATAAAAGAGTATTAAAATTCAATATGGTAATACCAAATCGTACTGAACCGAACCGAAAGACAATATGATTCAGATTTGATATATGTATATCATATCAATCGACTGGATATAATTTTCCAAAAACCGTAAGATTTGGATATGGTTAGGTTTATAATCAATCAAACGGAATAAACCAACAAAACCGATCAAACTAAAAACATATAAATATATAGATTATCTAACGATACATGATATCTAATATGTTATATAAGTTAATTTTCTTGTTAATAATTAATATCATATACTTTTAAGTTAAAGATTTCTCTTTTTAAAAAAAAACTTAAACAATAAAATAAACTACTCACCACAATCGAATGTTCTTAACTTCTTATTCTTTTTGAAATAGGCTTTTTGTTTAATTTTTTCTTCTTCTTTTTTCATTGAGTAATTGACAGAACGAAGGTATGTCTTACTAATTTCCTTTTCTTTTTCTTTAAGTATTATCTAAAAAAATTGGGAAATTAGATAATGGCACCAAATTTTAGAGAAAGAACATAGAAGACAAGAAAAACTATAAAAAAATGAGTCATGATAATTTTATTTGTTATTCTTTGATATTCTATTATATATGAAAAATTGTGTAATGAATGATAGTTTTGATAATATGCCTCTTTAAAATTCATATAATATAAAACTAAATCAAATAATAATGTTTTATAGTATAAAACTGAATAAATCAAAAATTGGTAGTATAAAAACCAAACCAAATCAGATTAGATATGGTTTCAATATGGTAACTATTTTTTATAAATCGAAATATCGAAAAACCAGAAAAGCTGAACTGGACCTCTGGTTTTTGCATGAACTTAAGAAAAAAACTTTTTTTTTGTAAGATGTTAAGGTATTAAAAAAAACTTTTGATACTTGTCTCTAACATTTTGAATTGATGAGAAAAATGTGTTGTCGTATTATTTAAATAGAAACGTACCATGAAGGTGTCTCCAACATTGACAACAAGAGCACCCGGACGAGGGCGCACGGTCTGCCACTTTCCACTAGCAAAGACTTCCAAACCCACAACATCGTCTTGGAGCAGAACGGTTATAGCTGTCGGGTCATTATGAGGGCCAACACCAAGAGTTTTTTCCGGCTGTTTACATGGCGGGTAAAAGTTGCATCTAAATATAGCGTTTCCGTCTTCAAAAAATCTCCGGAAATATGTCCGGTCTTTTAAACCCATACTTATTCCCAGTAGCTCCATCAGCTCCAGATTCAAGCGGTTCATTGCCTCACAGAATTCCTGGAACACTTGACTGAAACAAAAACAAAAAAATTGTGACTACGAAGTTTTCTGAAGAATAAAAAAATATATTATATTTCTCTTTAACCAATAAAAATATGTAATCATATATCGACTAGCATTTCTCCTAGCACTACAACATGCATGTAAATGATTTACCCGATTTCTTGACGACGTTCACCTAGCTTTGTTGTTAGAAAATCCTCAACGACTTGAGGTGGACCTTTTTTGAATGCCAAAGTCAAAGTCTCGTTCCATGGAAGATTGGAGGAGAATCTCTGGCTATGACCTACAGTATAGCCAGAGATATTCCCAGGGATCCTGTAAGCTTTTAATTTTTCATCTTTGGATAGTCCAAAGAACAAACTCGATATATCAAGTGCTTTCTCGGTCAAGCCCGACTTGACGCCATGATTGATCACCAAAAAGGTACCATGAGCCATGCACGCTTCTCTTACAGCCTTAGCTGCACGCTGTGTCTCGGCCTCGTCGCCATTCAGAAATCCACTTAGGTCGATGATTGGAAGATTGAGGTCTCCTTCTGAAGGGGTCAAATCTTTTTCCGGCCAGAAGAATTCTGAGGGAACATTTGGTTGGCTTTGTAGTAGAGAGAAATTAACTTCGGAGGAATTCATTTCTCTTAATATTTTGGGTGTTGTGATGAGTCCTTCATCTCAACTATCTTTAAAGGATTTAAATAGAGTTGTGTAATATTAAGTTGATACGAAGAAGGTAACAAATATCATAGTTTACAATAGATGCATATATTTACAATTGATTTAGATCATAATTTGGATCAGTACAATTCATAATTAAATAAATTTATTAATTTATCGTGTTTATTAATTTATGAAAAATTAATTATAAAGTTTCAACTCTTAACTAATTCTAAGAAATAGATGCTATATTTATAGTATAGTTTATTTGGGATGTTTATATGATACATAATAATATGAACGCAAAAACAGAAAACAGAAAAATGTTTATTTGATACATAATAATATGATGTTTAGTGTGTCCGCAATTAACAAAAATTACGAATTAAAAAATCTTGCCTTTTGTTAAATACTTCGAGGAAAAAAAACAGAAAACTCTTTCAAAAATTACACACACGAAACTAATTCTAATTCAGATATTAATGATAAAAGAAAATACAAACACTAATCCTTAAGAAAAATTATAAATGGCGTCCTTTTATTTTCTGTCTTTTGTTTCTCGGACGTCTGGCACCCTTATCTGCCAAGATAAGAATGAAAGATATGCATAACAAAGATATAGTTGATTAACAATATTTTCCAATTAAACTTTGAAATATGTTACCATAATTTGAGATAATGTTTTTTTTTGAAAAATTCTTTTTAGATATTGATACTATATTTTGTGAATGTTATTTTAAATATACCAGTAATCAAGATTCCCTTTATTACTAATAGAGAATCAATTTATAACAATAACCTTTAAGTGTGTCATTTTTTGATGTGTCGTCTTGATAGTTCTTTTCAGATCCCTTATAAATATATTTACTCAAATCTGAAAACATTACAAGTGAATGTTACTGACATAATGCATATCTCATTTTCTTATTACAATGTTTGTTACATTTCAATATGGAAGTCGTATAGTGTTACAATATTCTGCGTGGGCTCTTCCGCAGCTTATAACAAAAAAATTCCCCAATTATATAACGGGTTTATTTGTTAGATAGCTATGTTTGAGTGTTAAATTAAGAAACTAGCAATGATTTTGACATTATTAAGTGTCCAGCTTTTTGATCACATTCTTTTCGGTTTTGCTCCTTTACGTAAATGGTTGTTAGTTGCAACTTCTAAAATAAGTGAAGTGGTTGTTTTTGTGTCACATAACTATACGGGATGTTTATGAAACGGACAAATTAAGTTATACAAATTTAAAAATAGTATAGATCCCGAAATAAACTAAATCCTATCAAATAGTATAGACCCGAAATAAGCACATCCTAACTCTAATTATCCCTAATCCCACCAAAACCCCTACATATTAAACCCTGTCGATCGATATCGGTGTCTTCGTATCGATCGACATCGACGATTTCCTCTTCATCGAGAATGATTAGTGGTTCCTCAGTTTCCTTTTTATTCTTTTCTTTGTTCTGCGGGAGTTCAGATTTTGAATCGCGGAGTAGCACGGGTTAGGAATGGATTTCTCCGTTTCTGGAATTTCAGTGTTTCCTTCCAAAGGGGTGCTTTCTCTAATAATCGGGGTTAGTTTTTTTCCGTTCCTCAACATTACAGCACTCACATGGCGTCTCGGATTTGTATCAGTCTTCCATGGTAGACGACCTGCTTCCCTCTTGATAGTGGTAGCACAATTGGTGACATCGCTTTCTAGACATCTAATTTGCTCATGCAAAGTGTCAAATTTATTCGACATTTCGCAGTAAACATCATTCAGCGTGATGTCTAGGTCTTTGCTTAGCCTCCGATTTCCCGTGAAGACATGGTTTAAAATGGTTTGGGCTCTCCCTCAGTGTGATCCAGTGAGGGTGTCGTAGTCTTGGGTAAAACTATCTATGTTGAAAAGGTCTTCCTTAGGGCGTTCATGTCTAAAAAATGTTTGCTCAATGGAGTGGACATCCTTATTGCTTTGGATCATATCAGGTTTCTTTTCCTTTATGAAAGAATGAAGGAGATCCAGAGATTCTTAATTTCATATATTTGAAGGTCGTTCCTGGATCTAGCTTCTCTTTCTTTATCTTTATTTTCATAAGATTTACCCATTGCTATGTTTTCAATCAAACGATTTGCTTCTTCAGGGTTCCTGGAGCTAAAATTTCCATTACTCGCATTATCTAGCGTGATCTGGTAATCTAGCTCGAGGCCTCCGTAAAATAATTTAAGAAGTTGTGGTTCTGAATAACCATGGTGGGTACAATCTCGCAGATGATTCTTAAATCTAATCCAAGCATTTCTGAAAGATTCTCGTGGGCCTTGAAGGAATGTGGAGAGTTTATATCTCGCGTCCCAATATCGAGAAATATTTTCGGAAATTTCAAATTTGAAATATGAAATTTGAAATTTGAAATTTGAAATCTGAAATTTGAAATTTGAAATTTGAAATCTGAAATTTGAAATTTGAAATTTGAAATCTGAAATTTGAAATTTGAAATCTGAAATCTGAAATTTGAAATTTGAAATCTGAAATTTGAAATTTGAAATCTGAAATTTGAAATCTGAAATTTGAAATCTGAAATTTGAAATCTGAAATTTGAAATTTGAAATTTCCGAAAATATTTTTTTTTAAAAGAAAGGGTATTGATATTTCATTAATGCCATAAGGCCATAAGAGATTTAAGAGACACATAGAAGCTCAACTCTACCACAAGTGGGGCCACCAGAGGAGTTGCCTCGCTTGTAACTTATTCTATCATTTTATAAACACTACAAGAAAACATATCAAATTTTGACCACATTTATGACTAACAAAAATAGTTAAAAATAATTATAACCAAATAATTTTATGATGAATACAAAAAACAGTAAAAATGATTAGAATGTTCCAGACAAAACATATAGTCAAAAAGTGGTCAGAAAATATATTGCGTTTTAACCACATTTTCGGACTACCAAAAATGGTCAAAAAACATAATCAAATTCTTACCACTTTGTGATGAATAAGTAAAATGACCAAAATATCATTAGAATTTTGTAACCAAGATATATGGTAAAAAAAGGTTAAAACTTTTTGACCACACTTTTACAATTTTCTGACCATATCTTTGATTTAACCTAGATTTAAAAAGTTTTCTCCTCAAGCAGAACCATCCTCTTTCCATTTTATTTTTCTACTATCTTTTTGGAACAAGAGCTTGACTGTCCCCCATCTCACGGATCAATCGCTTATGCCTCTATGAAATCTCCTATTCCCCTCGGCCACTAATGAAACATGGATTGACGAAAATGCCCTCATGTTAATTCCAATTTTTTTTTGAAAAAATAGAAATGGGAAATTATGGTCTGGTTGAGAATTACGGTTTGGAAATGGAATGGTTTGTTAGAAGTATAAATCAGTTTCGACTGAAAAAACAAAGTTAATAAAACTTGAAATAAAAGAAACCACCTTTCCCACTAACCATTCCCATCCCTTCCCACTCCTTCTGATTGGATCATTGGAACATCAATCCCGCAGGTCCGCTCCTCCTCCACTCATAGCGCCTGCAGTTTCTAGGTGGCGTATGCCAATCGTTTTCTGACATGTAGCATTCTGCCACGGCCGTTGAAGTTTTTGGTAAGTGGCTCGAGCTTTCTTTCGGGAAGTAAGCTTTAAGGGTTTTTTATTGGATTTGAACTAGGAGTATTTCACAACGGAATTGTTTCATTTCTGTGTCAATTAATATAGTAAATTGGTTTGATCTGCATTTGGGTGGTTGAATGGGAGTGGAAAGGCAGGAGATTGGAACCTAGATCGATCTGCATAGTTGTAGTAAAATAATATAACTCGGAACAACTGCTAGAACTGTGGATAATCAAGCAAAACTTAAGAAAACCGGCGGAACTAGGCATAACTAGGAACTACTGATATAACTTATGATAACTAATAGACTTTGATAGTAAGTTTTGTTGAATTTGTTCCTTTATTTTGACATGATACAATGAGCAATCACGTCATCATACATTTTCAATTCAAAGACCGCATGTTTAGTATAACTGTGAAGACATCAGTGGAGGATATGACTTTGCCAATGATAGAAGAGAGAATATATAAGAAGCTTGGGTTTGATGAACACAAGGTAAAACTGAAAATGAGTTACATGCCGATGGTGGTAGGATGTTCGCGACCTTTAAATATTGTTGATGATGAGGATCTTTTTGTTTACTTAAGGTCGGCGAATAAAGAGAACCGAAGATTTCTTTTGGTTGTGGAGACTAGTGGAACATCATAACTGGTAGATAAACTCTAGATTGTGGCTAAAAGTTTGTTTGGTATGAGCTACCAGTAGTTGAAGCCTTTGGAGGATGAAGTTGGACCAAATGCCATAACTTTGTACGTAGAAAAGAAGCAGGGACATAACAAGGCGATAGAGGGTGAGAATGATGATGATGCAACATGAGATGATTGTATGGAGGCGGATGCCAATTTGGAGACTGAGACTCGTATGGAGACTGATAACGCTATGGAGACTGACGCCGCTGCGGAGACGGCTGATACCACTCAAATTTCCCTAATGAGTGAATTACTCTCTCAAATAAGAGGTTCAGTTGTAGTACTTAGAGATCGAATCCACATAGACTCTAGGATTACACAATAGATTATAGTATTTAAAATAAAGCTAGACTGAAAATCGGTTTAATGGTTTAAAAAAGTAAATAAATGAGGTGAGCAAGGTAGTTGCTCAGATGATTGAATTGAGGTTGTTAACAAGTTGGAAGATATCTGGATTTAGGTAAATTCTCAGGTATGATAAGTATGCAATTTATGGTTATAAAGGGTTTATGAATATCTATTGTTCTCAAACTCAAACTTATTAAATTATAATCTATCAACTTTCGAATGCATAGATTATCTGATGCTTAGACCTAGGAATCCAACGTTCACATGCGAGTCGTAAGGGAGTATCGATCCATGTCCCCTCTGGATTTTCGATCGATGTCTGGTATTGACTATCGATCGATGTATCCTACTGGTTGTCGATCGATCTTAATACTAGAAAGTTGTAGCGAATGGGTTTGATGTGTTCTCTAACCACATAGATCAACTTTCATATGCATCTAGCTAATCTGATCATATTAGTCTTATTCAGGAAACATGCCAAGCTCTCACTTGTAAAATCAATCCTAAGATAAAATGGATGAAGAACTAATTAAGTAACCCTAATAACACCATATATTTAGAAAACCATAAAACAACCTTTGAAAACCCTAAATCTAACAAGAAAACTACTCAGACATATTCATAAGAAACATTATTATGGTCTGAATAATCCTGCAATAGAATAATAAAGAGACATAGTAGAGTAAAGACACAAAGGGAGTTCAAGATCTTCCCTCTCTCAAGGTGTTCAGATCTCTCTCTCCAATCCAAAGCTCTCTCTCCATACAAAATTAAGCTTAGCCGTCAACAATGGCTTGGAAAACAGTAAAATAGGGTTTCAAGTCGTGCAAGGACATTATGGTAATTTGTGGTAACTCCTGGGCCAAAATCAGTCAAAAAAAAAAAAAATCGGTCCACGTTCTGGGATCTCCATCGATCGACACCAAGTGTGTTGCATCGATCGATTCTTCTATATCTTCTCGACAGCTTCCTCTCACGAGGCAGACTGACCACTCTTCAGTAAAACAGACATAACTTCTGCTACATGATACTGATTGACCTCAAACCTGTGTCACTGGAAAGCTAACGCAAATATCTATCTTGTGTCAAAATATGGGATCAATATAATGGTGGGAACGTCTGCATCCTGCTAAATATCTGATATGTCTGTGCAGTTCTGCATTCAAAGGGATCCAAAAGACACCAAAATCACCATATTTCTCCAGAATGTACCTGAACCTGTAAATACTCTAAAAGGACTCCAAAACATAATAATTATATCTTAAAGCACTTATATACCATGGCTTAAAGTGGGTTAAATCCATGGTATATCAACTTCCCCAGACTTACTCTTTTGCTTGTCTTCTAGCAAAACAAACACGCTGTCTCTCTTAAGAGGTTTGAAATCGCAAGGACTCAAAAAATCTTTGACTTACTACTATCACCTCTACTATGTTGCAACCACATCAAATAAGTGCTATCCTCAGAGATACTTTATACACCACATCCTAGCTTAGCAACCAAATCCAATTCACCAGCAACTTAACAAATACTAGCTTGACTCACCCCTCTGCTAACCTTATTTTTTACATAAAATAGAGTGCAGTCTTTACCTTGGGAGTATCGATCAAAGGATACTTAGACTTTTACCCCATCAGGTATCTGAGTAAACATGTAGTCATATTCTTGATTCAATGCCAGTGAACTAAGACAAGTACTAATGCCTTGCATCTTGTTCACCTTATTGATTTTTATTTTGACAAAGTGTAGGCGAATAATGGGGTCATCGGTAATGTACATACCCGTCCTTTCACAATGTGTGATCATTCCTTTGAATTAGAATAGTGGGGTCATTGGTACTGTACCTACCCCTCTGCATCTCAGGAAATCATCTCAATCTTTTCTTTTATAGATGTTGAAGAGAGGAGAGAAGGAAACCAAAAGTTTACAGACTTATACCTTTCAGACCTGAAGGAAGAATCCGATCAATTGTATACCAAACCCCAAAGCAAGCAAATTAGTCAAATTAGGGTTGGAGGTCAGCTTCGGTTCCTTCAAACTTTCTAAGCAAGTGTGATTTAATGGTAAGGATGATCCACTTTAGTATCTCTAGTGTACTCTACTGCCAACAAATCTAAGAATGGTGCTATAGTGTGGTTAGATAATAAGCAAAAATTTAGAACGATCATAATTCCCGTGACTCAATAAAAATCTTTTTTTTTTAAAACATCTTAATAAGATTCAAAAATAAACTAAATATCAGTAAACATCCCCCAAAATTAAATTACACTGTCCCAGTGTAAAACAGTCGGAGTAATGGCGAAAGAAATAAATCATAAGGACTCAACTGAACCAGGTGAATCGAAGTACCTGACCGAATTCAGGATCGATCGATGGAATGAGGGTAGCATCGATCGCTGCACGTGGTGTACTGTCGATCGATATCGACTAGGTCTTCGATAGGTTAGTAATCCTACTTCTTCTCTCTTTTTTATCGCTTTTTTTTTCCAAAGAAATACGAAAATCAGTAATAAATAAAAAGAAAACCAATTATAAAATTATCTAATAGTGGGTTACCTCCCACTCAGCGCTTATTTTTAGTCATGAGCTTGACTATGATACCATATCAATCGGTAGGCGGCATTCTCAGGCTTGTAATTTGCTTATCCGGTATCTTTGCTTTTGCCAAATAATGCTTGACTCTTTGTCCATTTACCATGAACTCTTCTCCTTTAGAGTTGATTAGCATTATGGCTCCATAGGGTCTGAATTCTTTAACAGTAAAGGGACAAGACCAGCATGAGCGCAATTTCCCACGAAATATTGTTAAACGTGGAATTGTACAAAAGCACCTGGTCATTTGGTTCAAAATGTCTAGAAATGATCTTCTTATCGTGATAAGATTTTGTTCTTTCCTTGTATAGCTTAGAGTTCTCATAAGCGTGATGTCTGATTTCATCTAAGTCATTCAGATGAACCAACCTCCTATCCCTAGAAGGCTTGATGTCAAAATTCAACATTTTTATGGCCATGCTGCCTTGTGTTCTAGCTCCACTGGAAGATGGCATGCTTTCCCTAAAGTAGATGAAATTGTGTAGTTCCAAGTGGCATTTTAAATGTTGTTCTATAGGCCCAAAGTGCATCATACAAGTTTGTAGACCAATCCTTTCGTGTTTTTCCAACTGTCTTTTCCAGTATTTCCTTGATTTGACGGTTGGAAACTTCTACTTGTCCGCTGGTCTGAGGATGATAAGGCGTAGCTACTCGATGGTGGACTCCATGCTTCAAAAGCAGTTTCTCAAATACTTTGTTGATGAACTGAGAGCCTCTATCGCTTATTACCACTCTAGGAACTCCAAATCTAGGAAAATGATACTTTTGAAAAGTTTCACAACTACGGCAGCATCGTTCGTTGGGGACGCTATTGATTCTACCCACTTAGATACATAGTTGACAGCAAGTAAGATGTACTTGTTACCGTACAAAGAAGGAAAAGGGCCCATAAAGTCGATGCCCCAACAATCAAAAACTTCCACTTCAAGTATAAAACTTTGTTGCATTTCGTGTCTTTTACTGATTTTTCCTCTTCGCTGGCAGTGATCACACCGTTCTATATAAGACTGAGCGTCTCGAAACATGGTAGGCCACCAGAAGCCTACTTGTAGATTCTTAAATACTGTTTTGAAACTCTCAAAATGGCCAGCATAATCAGATCCATGGCAATGGAAGAGGATGTCTTGAACTTCAGATTCTACTACACAACGTCTGTATATTCTGTCGGAGCCGTGTTTGTAGAGGTATGGTTCATCCCAGTGATATCTTCTGGTTTCTCTCATAAACGTCTTCTTCTGATAACCTCTGAGTTCTTTTGGCTCGACGTCGGCAGCTAGATAGTTTACTATATCAGCTTACCATGGCCTATCTCAACTGGTTGCAGCCAACGCACATACCCCCAGACTTGAACTTCTACCAATGGGGGAACCCATATCGGTTTGCGTAAGGTTGTGAGCGACATTGATATCTATTTCTCTGCGTACCTTATTGTGATGGTCGTCTAAGGTGTCGATCGATACCTCACGTTGAGTATCTATCAATGCTGCCTCAGATGTAACACACACATTACCTATTAATCTTGATTCTGCTCGATAGATATATTCTGAGGGTAGGGAATCATTGATTGGGACGACATCTTCAATTCTGATTCGTGAAAGATGGTCAGCAACTCCATTTTCTACTCCCTTCTTATCCTTTATCTCTATGTCATATTCTTGTAGAAGTAGGATCCATTTAAAAAGCCTCGGCTTCACATATTTCTTCTGCATCAAGTACTTTAAGGAAGCTTGGTCAGTGTGAACAACTACTTTTGAATCAACTAGGTAAGGACGAAACTTTTCAAAAGCGTAGACGACTGCTAGTAGTTCCTTTCCGTTGTTGCATAATTTCTTTGTGCATCGTCGAGGGTCCTACTAGCATAGCAGACACTACAAGAAAACTAAGCCTTTACTAGGAAACTTTACTAGGAAAATAATTCCTCGTAAAATTACTACGCGTTTACTTCGAGTTTACGAGGAAACCACTTTTCCTCGTAAAGTTCTCGTAAACTTACGAGAAACCAGTTTCCTCGTAAACTTACGAGAAACCAGTTTCCTCGTAAACTCGTAGTAGCCTTACGTGGCCCTTACGAGGAAAATAAAATTTTCCTCGTAAACTCATAGTAATATCTCTCCTCGTAAAGTCCTAGTAATAATTTACTATGAAATTAGTAGGAAGAGATTTATTACTACGAAATTAAGAGGAACTGGATAATAAATATCGAATTTAAATCAAAAACGTGTTTTGTACCTAATTTTCCTAGCAATTTCCTAGTAAATTCTCAGATTCGAAAATTTCTGTAAATACTACCGTATGTGATTCATTGGAAACACACCAAAAAAAATCAGCTATAAGCTTGATCAAACACAAAAAAAATGTCCGGTCCGAGAAATATTTTCGAGTTGCGGAAGTGGATGTATTCACACAGAGATAATAACGGGAGGGTGACGAAATAATTTCTCGAAGGGTTTGAGACGTTTATGCATCAAGCATATTCTACACCACTCACGCTGGAAAGTGGTAAGATGTTCTGTCCTTGTCGGAAATGTTGCAATACCAAATTAGGCCCTCGTGAAAATGTTTGGAAGCATTTAATAAATAGAGGTTTCATGCCATATTATTATATTTGGTATCAACATGGAGAAGATGCTAGTTGTAGGAATGAATGTAGCAGTAGTAATAGCAATTTTCAGATTGAACCGGTTGAGCATTTGCGTAATGAAGGTAGCAGTAGTAATAGCTATCATCACCAAGAGGAACAAATGGTAGATTGTGATAGGGTTCATGATATGGTAGGTGATGCCTTTGTAACTCATGATGATGATGAAGTTGAAGAACCTAACTTAGATGCAAAAAAGATTTATGAAATGTTGGATGCTGCGAATGAGCCAATTTACAGTGGTTGTAGAGAAGGTCTGTCTAAATTGTCGTTGGCTGCTAGAATGATGAGTATTAAAACCGATCACAATCTACCTGAAAATTGTATGGATGCATGGGCATACTTGTTTAAAGAGTATTTGCCAGAAGACAATGTGTCTGCTGAATCTTAATATCAGATTCAGAAATTGGTATATAGTCTTGGGTTGCCCTCGGAGATGATAGACGTTTTCATCGACAACTGCATGATTTACTGGGGAGATGATGAGAAGTTAGAAGAATGTCGATTTTGTAAGAAGCCACGATTCAAACCGCAAGGCCGAGGGCGTAATAGGGTACCGTACCAAAGGATGTGGTACTTACCAATCACAAACAGATTGAAAAGATTGTACCAATCTGAGGAGACTGCTGGAGGGATGAGATGGCACGCCGAGCATACTCAGACGGATGGAGAGATGACTCATCCATCAGATGCAAGAGCCTGGAAACATTTTAACAATGTACATCCACATTTCGCTAGCAATAGCCGGAATGTGTATCTTGGATTATGCACTGATGGATTTAGTCCATTNTTCTACAACCACTGATAAAAGAGTTGAAAGATTTGTGGTCAACATGGGTGAGGACATATGATTGTTCAACGAAAACAAACTTTACGATGCGAGCGATGCTTTTGTGGACCATAAGTGACTTTCCTGCATATGGTATGTTGTCTGGGTGGACTACACATGGGAGATTAGCTTGTCCATATTGTAATGGAATGACAGATGCGTTTCAGTTGAAGCATGGTAGGAAGACTAGGTTGTTCGATTGTCACCGTCGATTTCTTCCCATTCACCACCCATACCGAAGAAACAAGAAATTGTTCACGCACAAAAGGGTTGTCAGAGACACTCCTCCTCCATATTTAACTGGAGAAGAAATCCAAGCGCAAATCGATTACTACTGTGCTCAAGAAACAGCTCCTCGTGGTGGGAATTGACATGTTCCCAGTAATATGCCTGATTCTTATGGTGTTCAGCACAATTTGCAGAAAAAGAGTATATTTTGGGAATTACCATATTGGAAAGATCTTCTTTTGCGCCACAACCTCGATGTGATGCATATAGAGAAGAAATTTTTTGAGAACATCATGAACACTATATTGAATGTCCCAGGGAAGACTAAAGACAACGTAAAATCAAGGTTGGACTTACCCGATATCTGCTCAAGGAGTGAGCTACATATAAAAAGCAATGGGCAAGTTCCAGTTCCAATATTAAGACTGTCATCAGAAAAAAAGTCTGCGTTGTTCAACTGGGTGGCTTCAGAAGTGAAGTTCCCTGATGGGTATGTTTCAAATCTCTCAAGATGTGTTGAGAAAGGGCAAAAGTTCTCCGGGATGAAGAGCCATGATTGTCATGTCTTTATGCAGCGACTACTTCCCTTTGCGTTTGTGGAGCTACTACCGGCAAAAGTACATGAAGCACTTTCAGGTAATTAATTAATATAATACGATGACATGATTAGTTTATTTCTATATATATATATATACTAATGTGGATAATTTTTGTTTCGTATATATATAAGGAATTGGAGCATTTTTTAGGGATCTGAGCACCCGCACTCTTAAAGTGAAAGTTGTCCAACAACTTCATGAAAACATCCATGTCTTAATCTGCAACTTGGAGAAAATATTCCCGCCAACTTTTTCCGACGTCATGGAACACCTAGTTGTCCACCTCCCGTATGAGGCATTACTTCGTGGACCCGTGCATTATGGATGGATGTATAAGTATGAAAGGGCCATGAAAACTTTGAAAGGAAAAGCCAAAAACCTAGCAAGAGTTGAAGGTTTTATTGTTGCGGGAAGTTTGACGGAAGAAACATCACATTTTACTTCGTACTACTTTGCACCGAAAGTACGTACAAGGAAATGATCTCCAATAAGATATGATGATGGCGGTGTCGTGCCGACATATATGGAAGACGATGTTCCAGACATCTTTTGTCAAGTTGGGCGATTGGGTGGGAAATTGAAAGAGGTTTGGTGGTCGACTGATGAAGACGTCCATAGTGCACACCTTTATATTCTTCTTAATTGCGAGCATCCATTGATTGATTATTTTGAAAGGTAAATATATAAACATACACACTTATATATATATATATATATTAAATATATAACATAACATATATGATTTTACAGTCAATTTGAGACTCAAGTCGAGGAAGCAATACCTGGTATATCGACAACTGAGTTAGACAAAAGGAAAGATCAATACTTTATCAAGTGGTTGAGAAAACAAGTATTTATTTATTACTTAAATTTTATGCATACATTACCACAAAGTAAGTCTAATGTCTAATTATTTTACTTTTTATTGTAGTTGATTATGACGATCCTAAGTATCCCGCATGGTTTCGCGAATTACTTCAAGGCCCAGTTGCAAAGGTCACTACATCGTCGATGTATTTCACCCGAGGCTATACTTTTCATACCTATGACTATGGTAGTCACCGGGCGACAAGTAATTATGGAATATGTGTGAAAGGCGAAACAGATTTCTACGGGATCTTGCAGGAGANATGTATTTCACCCGAGGCTATACTTTTCATACCTATGACTATGGTAGTCACCGGGCGACAAGTAATTATGGAATATGTGTGAAAGGCGAAACAGATTTCTACGGGATCTTGCAGGAGATTTATGAAGTTCAATTCCCGGGTATGGGTTTGAAATGCGTTATCTTCAAGTGTGAGTGGTACGACCCCGTCGTAAACAGAGCTGTTTGGATTCACAAGAACGGTGTAGTTGATGTCAACGGTGGACGCATGTACACCAAATTCTTTTCTTTTTTAATATCCAGGTTTCCAGTATTAATTAATTTTTACATATTGATCTTTATTTTCGTAGGTACAACAAGTTCGAGCCTTTCATATTAGCTTCCCAAGCAGATCAAGTTTGCTTCATTCCATACTCTCGGATTACTACCTCGGGAATAAACTGGTTAGCTGTTATCAAAGTTACACCTCGAGGACGAATAATCGCTGGAGAAGAACCACCATTACAAGAAGAAAACACCAATGAGATCGAGGAAGCTGAAGCAGAAATTGATGAGTTTCTACTCATTGATGCGCATAATCATGAATACGAAGATTTTCCTGATCACTCAACGGACGAAGGTGTAGACGACAAGTTTTTAGAAAATGATAATGTTTCAACAGATTACGAAAATGTATCCGAATGAATTATGTATGTTTATAACTTGGATTATATATGTTTTAAGTTGGATTACATATGTTTTAAGTTTGTTTAATCACAAAATCAATTTGCATTTGGGGTTTGGGGTTTATGTGTAGAAGAGGTTATGAGTTTGGTTGTAGAAGAGGTTATAAGCTAAGGAAGTTGTGGTTTGGGGTTTGGGGTTTCGAGTTTAGGGATTTATAAACCCTTTCCTCGTAAATCCCTAGTAAGAGAAAACACGGGCATAGCAATTTCCTCGTAATGTTCTAGTAAGGTGTTACTAGGGCTTTGCGAGGAAAAAAACGCGGGCATAGCAATTTCCTCGTAAAGGGTTTTCCTCGTAAAGCCCTAGTAAAGCAATTACGAGGACCTTACAAGGAAATAAAAACACGGGCATAGCTATTTCCTCGTAAGGTTCTAGTAACATTACTAGGGCTTTACGAGGAAACAAAATTCCTTATATATACTCGAGCAATCCGGTTTTTCATTTGCTAGCAACCTTCTCTCTAAATCCTCTAAAGGTTCTCTCTAATTCGTAGTTAGGTGATTAGATTAGGGAATTTAGATTAGGTGGTTAGATTAGGGAATTTAGATTAGGTGGTTAGTTTAGGTAACTTAGATTAGGTGGTTAGTTTAGGTAATTTAGATTAGGTTTGTTTACTTTTATTTAGTGTTTTTTTAAATTATACGGAAATTAATGTTTTGATTTTTGTTTTTTTTTTTAAATTTAGATGCCTAGACAGAGCAAGCTTGCTAAGGCTGATGGTAAGAGGACGTCGTCATCTCTCGAGGGGAGTCACTACGGAGATATGTTTGGGCGTCAGGATGCTCCGGGTTCATCGTCGTCAGCTCCCGATTCATATTCGATTCCCGAGACTCAGGGAGCTTCTATGGCGTCCCGGCAACCACCTCCTCCTCCACCACCACCTCCTCCACCAGTCGGGGTTCATCCCGATTTCCAGGTGCCGCCGAACGCACCCTTTGCGGTGTACACGGTGGAGGATATTTTGGCCCTTCCAGGCAGAGAAGGGCTGGCGGAGTTAGATCCAAAACGACGGGACGGCCAAAACGTATTATGGTATGTTTTAACTTTTAAAAAAAAAAATTTATTTATTTCTTAATTAACAAAATATTTAGAAATTAATCTAATTAATGATTTATTTTGTGTCTTTCCAGGTTTGGTCTTGACAATTGTGTCGGATCTAGCGTCACAGACTGTATCAAGGGATACTTTCCCGATCCAGCTCAAAACTGGAAGATGACCGCGAGCCACACAAAAAAAGACGTGGTTCAAATCGTTCGCTGTTAGTTTAATTCGTTAATTTATTTTAATTATTTATAATTATTAATATTATTGAACTAATCCGTCTTTTATTTTTTCTGGTTATAGCAAAAGTATCGTTGGTCTATTGGGATTCACCAGCGGGTGAAGAATGATTTTGAGGCCAAGGCAAAAGCACGATTGCTCGATATGGTCTAGAACTGGAAGGGCGACTATCAGGTATAGATTTATAAATTATAATATATATAGTTTTAAAAATATATATTATATATTGACTTTAATTCTAATTTTTTTTTAAAAATCAGGTGGATGGTTACGAGGCCGGGAAACCCGATTGTCTCACAACCACGGTGTCGGATGGCCTCATCAGCTATTGGGGGTTTCCGGACTTGGTCAGACCACGGGCATGGCAACACGAAGGTGCTTCACACCACGGGCCAAAAACCTCACGGGGGAGTTCGTCTAGACATGGTAAGATGATTTTTTATAACTATTTAATTTTTACTTTAATATATATTCTAAATTAATATTTAATTTTAAAAAAAAAATTAGGCTAAAGAGATGGGAGTTCTTCCACCTCTGAAAGACCTTTACGAGCGGACCCATAGGAGAAAGAGTGGGCAGTTTGTAGATCCTGCTTCCGAGCGGATCTACAACGAGCTTGTTGCCCGAGTTGACGAACGCCAGGCCCCAGCTGACTCAGCAGACCGGGAGTCAAGTCATATTATCCATTATTGACGTGGATAAGATTTATGAGGAGGTAAATAATTTGTTTTACTATTACTTTTTAATATTTTTTAAATTTTTTTCTTAATGTTATTAATTAATATTTTTATTTACAGGTCGCCCCTAGGAAAAATGGGCATATCATCGGGATTGGCTCGGTTAACGATGTCCCTGCAGCGACATCGTCTTATCATCAGGAGCAGCACGATGTCAATGCTCAGCTGCGCTCGGAGTTGCAGGCGACGCAGTCTCATGTGAGTTCTCTCACCGAGCATGTGACTTCTCTCACTGATGTTCTCGAGATTATGGCAGTTGGAAACCCACATTTGGAGGAGATGTTGCGTCAGAGACGGGAACGCGGAGGGATTCCAACCCAACAGCATCCACCATCACAGTCACAGCCGACAACCAACTTAGGAGAGGAGCAGGATTTGGCGAGCCAGGACGAGTTCGTTCGGCAATTTCACGACCAGCATCCTTAGTTTTTATTTATTTTTAATTGTATATTATGAATTTTAAAACTTTATTGTATATTATTTAGTTATTTTTTAAAATATTTGTTTATTTTTATTTTTATTTATATTTTTTTTTTTAAATAATAAAATAATTTTTTATAATTAATTTTTTTTAATATGGAAAAAAACATTCCGAAGCAAAATCCTCGTAAAATTTTCCAAGTAATGTCCTCGTAAATGGTTCTAGTAAGTTCCTCGTAATTCATTACTACGATCTTACGAGGAAAATCTTACTTCGAGCTTACAAGGAAAGCCTACGAGGGCCTTACGAAGAAAAGCCCACCACGGCCTTACGAGGAAAAGTTTCCTCGTCAATTAGCTAGGACTTTACGAGGAAAAAGGCTTTACGATGAACGTGTTTCGAGGAAACGCGTTTCCTCGTAAGTTCCTAGTAAATGTCCATTTACTAGGAAATAATGAGGAAAACCCGTCCTGGTAACGGACGAGTTTTCTTGTAGTGAGATAACATGCAGTTTCGTATCCTTTTTCTTGCCAAGTACTGCGCCTACAGCGAAATCACTTGCGTCACACATTATTTCGAAAGGTAAACTCCAATCAGGAGCTTGCACGATAGGGACGGTTACTAGAGCTGACTTGATCTCCTCAAATGCTTTTAAACATTCAGGGGTGAAATAAAATTTTACTTCTTTGCACAGGAGAGTCGTGAGAGGTCTAGCTATTTTGCTAAAGTCCTTTATGAATCTCCTGTAGAACCCAGTGTGCCCAAGAAAACTCCTCAAATCTTTCATGTTGGCGGGTGTTGGCAGCCCGGTCATAGCTCTATCTAATTCTATACCGGCTGCTGAAACCTTGTGCCCTAGAACAATTCCATCATTGACCATAAAGTGGCATTTCTCCAAATTCAGGACGAGATGCTTCTCCTCACATCTTTCTAATACTTTGCATAAGTTGTTAAGGCATGATGAGAAATCAGATCCATACACCGAGAAGTCGTCCATAAATACTTCCAAGAAATCCTCGATCATATTTGTAAAGATAGACATCATACATCTATGGAAGGTAGCAGGAGCATTACAAAGTCCAAAGGGCATCCTGCGGTATGCGAAAGTACCATATAGACAAGTAAACGTGGTCTTTTCTTGGTCGTATGGATGGATAGGAATCTGGAAAAATCCTGAATACCCATCTAGAAAGCAGTAGTACTTGTGGTTTGCAAGCCTTTCTAACATCTTATCTATGAAAGGTAGAGGGAAATGATCTTTTCTTGTAGCATCATTGAGCTTCCTGTAATCTATGCACATCATGTTTCCAGTAACGGTCTTCATAGGAATCAACTCGTTTTATCATTCTTTACCACTGTAATTCCTCCTTTCTTTGGAACCACATGCACCGGACTAACCCAGTTGCTGTCTGAAATTGGATAGATAATTCATGCATCCAGAAGCTTCATGATCTCTTTCTTAACCACTTCTTTTAGATTTGGGTTACGCCTTATTTGATGCTCAATAGATGATTTCCTCTCATCATCCAAGTGTATCATATGCATGCATAAATTGGGAGAGATACCAGAAATATCATCGAGAGAATATCCATTAGCTTTGCGATACTTGCGCAGCTTATTGAGCAACAAAGCTAGTTCTCCGCTAGTTAGGTTTGCATTGACTACGACATGGAAGGACTTATCATAGAGGAACGCGTGTTTGAGTCCAGCTGGAAGTTGTTTTAATTCGACTTTCGGTACTTTTTCCGAACTCCAGCTGTCCGATGCAAGAGGGCGTCAATCGATGTTATCTGATAGGTATCGATCAATTTTTATATCGGATCCATCACCCTCTTCCATGTCAACATGCATGACTTCCTTACTCTAATCCATTATCTGGGCGTAATCCTCAGCTCTGTCATCAATACTGAAAATGTTTCGTTCAAGAGCCGTGAGGGTAGTCTCTAAGGGATCAGTAGAACACATATCCGTGAAAAATGGGTGAACTGCATCGGATAAGTGATTTTCAAATACTGTTGGGCCATCAATCAAAGGTTTCCTGGCCATATTTTCCATATCGAAGGTCATGGATGAGTCCGTGATGTTCAGAGATATACGCCCTTTCCTAACATAAATGATTGCACCGGCTGTGGTCAGGAACGGTCTGCCCAAGATAAGGGGGTCCTTAGGTTCATGCCCATATTTTAGTACTGCAAAATCCGTAGGTATATGAAATTCATTTATCCTTATGGGTTCGTCTTCCAAGATACCTTCTGGAATCCTAACAGATCTATGGGCTAGAACAAGAGTGATATTTGTGGGTCTAAATTGAGTCAACCCGAGGGAAACTGCAACAGAATAATGTATTAAATTCACACTGGAGCCTACATCACAGAGAGATTTTTGGAACCGCTCATTGTGGATGTTGCAATCCAAAACAATACTACCGGGGTCATATTGTTTAATTGGGGTTCTTTTCTGAATCATAGCACTTACGCGCTCAAAAATCATCATCACACTCTCTTCCGATGGTCAGAGACCTTTGGATGCCATTTCTTTCACATACTTCTTGATAGGGTGAGAAATTTGAACAGCGTCACTAAGTGGCATCTCGACAGTTATCTTGTCAAATGCTTTCTTGCATATGGCTTTTTCAAGTTCTCATTTTGCTTTTGTTTGGGAGGGACGGAAGGGAGTTTTGGAATTATATACCCTTGATAACACTTTAGTGAAAGGCCCAGATGGTTTAGGGTCTGGATGGGTAGGGTGTCCATCGACACTTTCTTGCTGTTGTCGATCGATATTCAACTTAATCTCTGATTGGACTTCCTTCTCATCGGGATCAGGTTGCACCTCTTATCTCGGTCTAGCTTCTCCATTTCTTTTCTAAAATGTGGGGTGAGCTTTCTTCCACTTCTCAATGTAACAGCACAAACTGGCTTTCTTGGGTTAACGTCGGTTCTTCCAAGAAGAAATCCTTCATCCCTTCTGACAAACCGAGCGTTATGCGCAGCTTGGCTATCCAATTCCTTTGACATGGTCACTCAAAGTTTTATACTTATCATGTAAATCAGAATAAAAGGAATCCAGTCTTGCATTGAGAACCGTACTCACTTTCTGCTGGCCTTTTAGTACTTGTCCAATCATAGATTCCAGCCTGCTCTTGTAAGTTTGTTTTGTCTTGTAGATTCCTGTGAAGCTTGTTTTGCTCTGCTGGTCAGCAAGTCTATGTTTTCGAAGACCAGTCTCGTCGATGAGATTTACCTACTTCCGTCCAGTCGGCGTTGATCGATTTTTGAAGTCTCGCGTCACTCGATTGTTGATCCTCGTCGATCGATTCTAGTTTGAATGTGTCGATCGCTTCGTGGGTCGATGCGTCGCTCAATGTGTTCAACATCTTGTCGATCGATGCTCGGCCAAAACTTGTGTTCCTCTTCTAAGGTACCTGTGTCATCAAGGAAAGAAGCAAAAAAAAAATTTAGCAAACAGAAAAGTAAGCATTAAGAACATCATATTAATGAATACCACAACAAGCGATCCTATAGTTGAGGCTAATCCCACTAACCTATTTATATCATAACTCTAACAAGTGAATAACTCAGACATAACTAAGCAAGGTAATTAAACTGTATAAATATAGATAGATAGAAAACAATGGAGTTCCAGTCACAAATCTCTCTGGATCTTCTCTCCCAGACTAAAAATCCTAAAAACTTTTTTCTGTGTCAAAAGAATTCAAGAAAAGCTCTCTCCTTTGCCTAAAAATCAAATAAGAAAAGTAAATATCTAGGTTACAGGCATGAAAATCAAATCAGAAAAGCAACATCAAAATGGAAAGGAGAGATGGTTGAGGGAAAGATGACTACGAGGGAAAACCTCCTCCTCCGGGTGAACACCATGACTCTCAAGAACAGTTTCCGGTGGTTTGACTAGGTTGGGGTGTCCAACCCGTCCCAAGATCCGCCTCCAGTACTGTCGAGCAAGTCACCCACAGAGGTGTTCTGCAGCCTCAATATGCCAGTGTCTGAAGAACAACCAGCTCTGAAACCCTAGCAGCCGCTTGCTTCTCACTATTCAATTCCACACAGGTCCGAGATAGAATGCATTCCTTCACTCATCACGACGGTGATGAGACGAGTTCAGGCCGGAGATAACAACTCAAGGGAAACTGCCATCCACTCTCAAGAGATCCGTCGCACCAACACTCAAATCTCTTCAATCGGAGACCAAACCCTAGCCCCGCTGGTTGACTTGCGGTTTCCAGTGGGCTCCCTTCAATCGGAACCAAACACTAGTTGTTGATGTATATTTCAATAACTATTAATTTAATATGTTTAAATTTTCTCTAATCTATTTTCCTTATTAAATTAGTAATATATGTTCTTATGTTCGTATTTATAGTTTGTATTTATTTTAAATAATACTTATTACAATTTATAAAGTAAAAACACTACCTATCAATTATATTATTAGTAATTATGGTTCTTTAAAGAAGTAGACATTGCAACTTATTTTGGTTTCTTATCCTTTATACATATTCAAAATAAAAGGTACACCTAAAGTAGTTTAATATTTTATTTGTTTTACTAAATACTTCATTATTATTATTATTTTTTCATCGAACGGCTATTCTATTACTTAAGCTTGAGGTGATTTGTGAAACCAGACTGGAATAGAATAACCAAACCAACGTAGTGCAGATCTCTGTAAAAGATGTAGCTATTAGCTAAGGAATCAGACGATACATTTCTAGCGCGAATAACAAAATAAATTGAAAATTCTGTAAATCTACTCTTCAGCCTTGAGAACTCGTTCAATTATGTGGAAAAATTTGACCATGATCCTGGATCATGTGTCATCCACAGTAGATCCTTGCAGTCAGTGCTAAATGCCTGACATGTCGATAACTGCAGCATGCACTCCATTACCCACAATAGTACTTCTAACTCCGAATGTAAGGATGAGATTTTTCTTCGTTGGTTCTTTGGTCCCAAAATCTGTATTACTCCTCTAGAATCCTTCCATGTCCATCCACAACAACTAAAGAATGTGTCTACAATCTATCAATCATACATCTCCCTGAGTTTGACATAGGTTCTTGAAGTAAATACTTCATTATTTAGATATTTGTAGTTCAATTATTTTATTAAAATAGTTCTGAAACTTATACTTCGAAAAGTTACCAGTCAGTAGTTTTAATAAATTTGTAACTCTTATTTTTACTAGAAACTTACCACATTGTTTTCTTGCTGTAAGTTATGTCAAATTATATAATAAATATTACAAGTCAATTTTAGTATTACATGTCACCAATCAGAGCATGTATTCATTATTCATCCATAACATCTTTACATATTTCGAAGTGTAACCCTTGTTTTCACCATTTTGCAATGGCGCAGTTGCTATTACACCTGCTGGTCCATTCAATGTAAGGGCCAAAAGCTCAAAGAAAATTACGGGCCATGATAACAAGTATATTTTCAAAACTTTAAAGGATTTTGGAGGGATGTAGACACGAATTAACTGGCTAAATGAGGCTTTATCTTGACATCATAAGCCGTTATAGTGTATATATATATTATTTTGGGTCGGGAGCTCTAGCTCTAGTGCTTCCTACCAGGACAAGCACCGATTACGGAAAAATGGCCTATTTCTACCCAAACAATTTAAATCGTGCCAAATACAACCCAAAAAAACATTCAGTGCCAAATACGACCTAAACTATGTTATAATTCAAAAATACTACCTGAACTTTTTAAAACGTGCCTAAACCTACATTGACCGTAACAAAAGTTAGTCAACCGTTAAAATGATAAAACGACGTCAGGAAAATGGCTTATTCCTACCCAAACAATTTCAATCGTGCCAAATACAACCCGAACAAACTCACAGTGCCAAATACGACCTGAACTACATTATAATGCAAAAATACTACATGAAATTTTTAAATCGTGCGTATAAATTGACCGTAATAGAAGTTAGTCAACCGTTAAAATGATAAAACGACGTCGTTTTTATTCTATTATTAAAAAAATGAACATTCCGAGACTCGAACCCGGGCTTTGTCACTATTTAAAACATACACATCAACCACTAGACTAAAACAATTTTTTTTTAAAACTACAAATTTGCAATTATATATGCTACTATACTTCCTAATCTTCTCTAATTAAAACTTTTGTTATTATTATTTTTGATTCTTATAAATATATTAACATATTTTGTAATTATTATATCTTCAATAAAGTTATATTATACTAAAATATAAATAATAAAATATTTATAATCATACAAAATTAAATATATTTCATGTTTTCAACTATTTAAAAAAGTCCATATATAAATTATTTTAAAAATAAAAATTAATGGTAAATTATTTTATTTTGGTAAAGTATATTCAGCTTATATTAATTTTAAGAAACAAAAGAAATTAACATTCAAGTTTTAAAATAATTTATATATGGATATTTTGTAAATAGTTTCAAAACATGAAATATATTTAATTTTGTATAATTATAAATATTTTGTTATTTATATTTTAGTATTTATAATTTTATTAAATATGTTAATATATTAATAAGAATCAAAAATAATAATAACCAAAGTTTTAATTAGAGAAGATAAAAGTATAAAATCATATATAATTGCAAGGTTGATGAGCTGGCAGCTAAGGTTGATATGTATGTTTTAAATTGTGGCAAGGCCCGGGTTCGAATCCCGGAATGTTCTTATTTTTTAAAATATAATGAAATCGAAACGACGTCGTTTTATCATTTTAACGGTTGACTAACTTCTGTTACGGTCAATGTAGGTTTAGGCACGTTTTAAAAAGTTCAGGTAGTATTTTTGAATTATAACGTAGTTCAGGTCGTATTTGGCACTGGATGTTTGTTCGGGTTGTATTTGACACGATTGAAATTGTTTGGGTAGGAATAGGCCCTTTTTCCGACGTCGGCGTTTTATCATTTTAACGGTTGACTAACTTCTGTTACGGTCAATGTAGGTTTAGACACATTTTAAAAAGTCCAGGTAGTATTTTTGAATTATAACATAGTTCAGGTCATATTTGGCACTGGATGTTTGTTCGGGTTGTATTTGGCACGATTGAAATTGTTTGGGTAGAAATAGGCCATTTTCCCCACTGATTACACCCATCCTTTGCTTTCCTACCAGTTTCACCAAAGGTCATTTCAGAGTACAATATCAACATTGAACTCTCAAGCATGAGTGTTTCAAAGAAAAAAAAAAGAACTCTCGAGCATGAACATCTTCAGAAGCATCATAAGCATAAGAAACACAATCAACTTTATATTTTTGCCACGAAACTTGTCACTACACCAAATATGATTATTCAGTAAGAACATGTCTAACGACCCATTCCCAAAGTACGTTTAATTTGAAAGTAATAACTGCATGAGTTTCAATTCTGCAAATATTGTATTTTTTGTATGTGTGGAAATACTAGTAGTTGGGAAAGCTGGGGTGAGTGGGTTACATTTTGACTAGTCTTCTATTCTGCTCTTCATTGCAGCTAACTATTATTATCAGGACAATTCTCGTTTTCTCCTAGCAGTTAACTGTGATCAATTCCTTAACTCTTCTACTCGAGACTAAATCCCGAGACTAAATCCCTCCTTGCCTTCTCCTTGCAAATAATCAGCTGCGAGCAAGATGCTCTTCTTCCCTCTTCCTTTCTTTCTCTCCTCGCAGTAAAGAGCCTAATGTTAAGTCCAATAAATAATAGTAGATGCCATCTTAGTTTCCAGCACGAAATGATATATTGATCATTTCTGGAACCAAAGACATAAAACAAAAGTAAAGCGGACGATCCATATGATACTGCAATTTGGATCAAAAGATAAGACCCGTGGGCTAATTAGTTAATATACCCGAGCAGAAAGTCAGCCTAAGGCTCAAATAAACCCAATTCAAAGTTGCCTTTGGATTTCTTATTGGTTTGTAGAAATCGCGAAGAGAACAACAAAGAAATGAAAAAGCAAGGTCGACAAAAAGGTGAAAATATTAAGAAAAAAAGATAAAGAAAAATCTCCATAAGAATCGTGAAAGTGGTCGACTTATGAGGCTATATGAATAAACTCTGAGATCTTCTTCAAGAAGGAGATTTTACGCAAAATAACTAGCATATCGCCATTTAGTTTACCGTACTTTGGAGGATTTACACTTTAGTGAACGTAGCATTAGCAAGTCTATTGGTAAGAATCTCTAATGGACTCTTATGAATAAATTAGTAGTTAATTAGGTGATTTGAAAAAATAAAAATCTATATTAGTGTAATTCATTTCTCCTCCAATGGTAAAACTTCATAAAGGTTCTTAAATATTTTTTTTTTAAAAACTAGATCCATTATTAGAAAGAAACTTACAAGTATTTTCTTGCAGGTAACGGTTATTGTCTACGGCCAACCCCTCTTATCCATAAAAGCTGATTCCGTAACTTCAAGCATGTTTGAACCGAGTTCGGCATGTTCAATAAATGAGTGACATGACTCGTCGATGGGTTATTTCAAAGGTGTTTTATTACTATTTAGAGTCAAGGTTGTGTTTGTATTAACAAGAGAGTTCGGTTACAAAGAGAGAAACGAGAGGCGAGGCGGAGTCTCGCGGGGAGCTCGACCATGCCGTACAAGTCGGAAAAGAAGTAAAGGAGTGAAAACCATAGTTCTGTCGTCTTGTGAGTGAGAGTGATTTTAGATCCCCTTCTCGTTAGCTCCTCCCTCCCTTTTATAGCGGTTATTCCTTGACCTAGCGAACTCATCGTGAATCCTACGGGCTTTCGCCAAATGGGCCTCGGTTGGCCCGCTAACTCAAGCGCCTTTCTCAAACAATCTTAACTCGGTTAATTGCGGGGACTAGCCGAGCTAAGCTCGATTTACTGCTGATTACCGGAGATCTCCTTTATTGGGCCTGAACTTGCTTGGGCTGAGCTCGTTATTGTATGGGCTTGGTGAGGAAGTACATTCCACCACCTACAGTAAGTCCCCCAGATCCGCTGCCGAGTTATGATCTTAATCGGAGCGGATTTTGTCAAATTAGCCCATAGAATAACCAGGTCAACTAATGTGTTATGTCGTCTTCCCAAATAGCGGCCTTTCGACTCGCGGATTCGGATACAGTTACTTTCGCGAACGCAGGTCATCGGCTTGAAGCCCATCCGCGAATACCGACCTCGAGTTCGTTACAGGAGCGTTCGTGGTCGTTAACTTGGAGTCGGAATAGAATGTGAACAGTTGCGGGCTCTAAAAGTTTCTTGGGAATTGAAGCCCATTTAACTCGGAATATGAACAGTTGCGGGCGGCTTTGAGGCCCAACTAGTTTCGAGTAGACCTAATTAATTCCTTTGAGAATCGTGCCTCTCTTCCCTGCCTATAAATACTCTTCCCCTCTCCATTCTCACCTCTTCTCCGTTTCTTCAGGTATTCTTTCTCTCCCTTCTCTCTAGTTTCTCTCTCTAGGCTTCCTTGTAGAATATGTACATTCGCCGTAGGTAAGATGTGTCCGCGAAAGAGATTGTCGGCGGAGGAGAAGGGGAAAGCGGTTGCTACAGCGTCGAGTCCTGCTCGGGATGAGACCACCGGTGAGCCCTTAGACGTCTTCGATCTAAGGCATCGGGAAGCGTTGAGGGATTCGGCCGGTCTTGAACTGGCACAGAGATTGTTGGTCGTTGATTAGGAAAGGGAGTTTAGGGGCGAAGATGACGGGAATTTCGCCACCAAAGTAATGAATGATCCTAGGGTGCTGGACATCGGATCTCCGCCATCCGGTCGATCCCGCACTGCTCCATCAAGACGAACTCGGTCTAGGCGAACTAACCGAGGTAACGCGGAGCCGGAAGAGGAAGATGCCTGCCCGAAGGTCCCTACGCACTATAGTGGCATGGGGGTCTTTGAACAGGAACCCACGCTTCCCGAGGATAAGCTTCGCCGCGCTGGGACTCAGTTTTGGCCAAAAACCAAGAAGACGCATTCGACTGCGAAGTCAGTGGAGGCTTTACTCGTAGCTCGCAATGCCATGGGTGTTACATATTTGATTCCGACTGCAGAGCAACGCTCGTGGTCGCCTCCAGTCGGTTATCAATGCGTTTACGAATCGTACTTCGAAGGCGATACCAAGCTTTGGTTTCCGCTACCTCGCCTCGTTACGTCGTACGTTTCACGCCGAGATCTCGCCTTAAGTCAGATGGTGAATGGGGCCTTTCGAATTATGGTTGCCCTCATGGTCATGGCCGCCGAGATCGATGTTTCCTTGTGCGTCTACGCATTTGAGCAGCTGACGACCATATCTCGCTTGAATTATGGCCTGTTCTCGATCCGAATGAGGCAGAACTATAATATCATCACTGGTCATCCCGACAAGACCCCGAACTGGCAGCGTTCCTACTTCTACGTCAAGTCCGACCAGTTTGCCTTTGTCGATCCTCCTAGTGACAACTTTAGGACTTATTGAAACAGTGTAGCGGGTAGTTAGCTTGTCTTGACTACTGTCAGTTTTTGTTTGTTCTAACTGTTTTCTTTTGTCGTGTAGAGCCGCATCCCAACTATTATCTGAGCGACGCCGCCGTTCCGCCTTCGTTCCTATCCACTGCTCGAGCTCTAGAAGAATTAGGTAATCAATTGTGGCCTGACATTAGCGAGGAGAGGGTCCAACGCTGGATAGAGCGTATTAATCAAGGTATCGCGGACTTTCACCTGTCCGCTTTCCTTTTCCTCTCTTCTTTCTTTTTTTTAAAATACGTGCATCACTTAATGCCGTTTTACTCTGGCAGCTGACTGGGAGAAGGACGTTGGGTCCGCGGTCAGAACTGGGAAGAAAAGAACTAACCTCTACACAACAGAAGAGCAACGGGTGGTTAAGGAAGCCTTAGCGATTAAAGAGCCTGTCGATCTTTCCCAAGCGATGAAGAAGAAGCGGGGAGGAGCATCGCAAGGGACTCAGCTGATGAGTGTAATCGATAGCTTTGACTTAGGAGGAGGGGATCTTCTCGGTGATGCGACTCTCTCTCTTCCAGAGATCGTTGCTTCGGACATGCTCGAACCGTCTGTGAGTGGTTCGAAGAGGCCACGGGCTGCGGACTCTGAAGTCCAAGTGGACCCGAGCGGCGGTAGCCCGTCCGCGGAGCCTCTCTTAGAGAAGAAGAAGAGGAAGAAGAGCTCTAAGCCCGCGGGTGATGGGTTTGCTTCCAAGGAGGGCTCGAGAGCTCGAGATGGTGATGGTGCTAGTAATCCTTCCGAGGGAAGGATTGAAGGGGAGAAAGACCTCACTGCTCCGAATCCTTCAAACGAGGATGCCTCTCTCGGAAAGGACATGGTTCCTGCTGAAGGTTCTAAGAAGAAGGAGAAGAAGGCATGAAAGAAGAAGAAGACAACGAAGAAGGTAGCTCTTTCCGACGAAGGAACTGGCCCGTCGGCTGATCCGGCTTGCGCCTGTGACCCGAGGATCCTCCCTATCAAAACGACTACATCCTCTCGCCATTGGTTCTGTCCTCCAGGTACTTCAACGACACAATCTTCACCTATATGATGTCTGGTTGCAACAGAAATGCAGTCAATGGGTTCGTCCCGAATGGGTCGAACATGGAGGAACTCGATCCAATGGTTGCTGCTGAACTTAGTTCCCCGGTCATTTCGGACGGTGGTTGGCGAGTTCCCGATCCTTCGGATGAGATAGAGATATCGAGTCTTGATGGTTCTTGCCGAGGCAAGCTCGTCAATAGTAACAAGGCGAGATCCAATCCGCCGTTGACAGACGAGGACCAAGGCACCAGTCAGCGAGCGCCGAGCCACCCGACATCGTCGACGAACGCTTCTCGAGCACAGGAGACGGAGATCCGCGGCGACGATTAATGTCGAGGTATCCAAAGAGTAACCTGCCTTGCCGCGACGCCTCCTTTTCTTACTTCGCACCATCTTTTCCCTCCGCTTGTGGAGTTGTTGTCCTTTATTTTGATTCCGTTGTTGTACCCTTACGGAGGGGTTTTAACTCTATTTCGGCATTCGTCAAGGGACTTTGTTTCTTTTTTTTTTTTTATAAATCTACCTTAGCGTGATTTTCATTGCGTATTTTTGAATGTAGTTCAATGTTTCGAGACGTAAGCTCGCCTCGTGGTCGTCGAATCTAGTTAGGGGCTATCAGAGTTTGTTCGTTTCTGAAGTAACCCGTGTTTTAAATTCGAATCCTTAGATCTCGTCCGAAAATTTGCCTTAGCGTAATTTTCATTGAGTTTAGAGTTTAAGCTCAGCGAGTGTTCGTTTAGTTTTTAAATTCGGAGGATCCATTAGAGATTTGTCATTCTCCGAATTGGTTTTCTTCCGAATTCGACAAATTATTGCTCGGAGCATTACTCGGACTAGCGTCTATAACCTGAGCTCGGCTTAATTGTCCGACTTAGTCGTTGCTCGTGGGTTGGGCGGGGCCCCGACCTGTGTAGCAACATCTAAGGTTATGTTCTTAATTTGGCCGACAAGGGCTCCGAATCGTCGCAAAGTAAATCCGTAGAGTCTAGGTCGGCCTATCCCTACTCTAGGAGTTATCGCGAGATCGAACTTGTCGTCTTTTCGCCAGTCAGTCGGTACTGGCCGTAACTGGCGGTGCTCGCCGAACGCCTGCCTGATCAGGGTGCATTCGGCAAATTCGCACGAGTGCTAGTGCATGATCCATGGTTTCCGCGTGTAAGGGAAGACCAGGACGTGGGCATCGTGATGGGTTCGTTTTTTGGTTACAGCTGGACCGATTAAGGCTGCCTACATACGTCGGAAGAGGATCAAGCCGTCCTTATTTCGGTTTTGTCGAGCTGAAGTGAACGTTGCTGGTTCATCTGCTCGGCGAGCAAAAGTGGCTGAAGAGCGCATTTACTTAGGATATTTTTTTGAATTGTGGCTGGACCTGTTAAGGCTGCCTACGTACCTCGGGAAAGGATCTAGCCAGACGTAGTTCGGTTTGCCGAGTAAACGACTGTTGGGGGGTTTACTCGGAGAGCTAGAGAGACTGGGAGTCGCTAGCTCGGTTTTTTTTTTTTGATGCTTGCTCGCTTACTTACGTCGTGTAATATCTTCGGAGGTGCATCGAGTTCCAAGCTCGCGGCACCAGCTCGCCTGTCAAAGTTTCCAAGTGGTATACCCCCCCCCCCCCCCCCTNCCCCCCCCCCCCCCGGCTTAACTACTTTGATGATCTTATAAGGACCCTCCCAATTGGCGCCAAGCTTTCCCCCATTGCCAAAGGTCGGGATTGAACTTTCTTGTTATAGTAGTTCTCGATCTGATTTTGGTAATTCTGAATATGAAGCTAGGCTAGATCTCGCCTTTCTTCGATAGCGTCGAGGGCGTCCAGCTACATCTCGCTACTGAGCTCGACATGCTGTGGCTTTCGCGAGCGTCGTAAGCTAGTGACGTTTACCTTGGCTGGTGCCATGGCTTCGACTCCGTAAGCGAGAGAGAAAGGTGTCACTTTGGTTGCGCCTCGAGGCGTCGTTCTGTGCGACCAAAGGACTCCGTCTAATTCGTCTGCCCACAGTCCCTTCTTTAGATCGAGCCTCTTCTTGATTCCGTCGATGATTGTCTTGTTCGAGAATTCGGCTTGGCCGTTGCTTTGCGGGTAGCGAGGTATGGACATGTTTAGGCGGATCCTCCACTTGCTGCAGAATTCGGGGAAATTATGCGCGATGAACTGGGATCCGTTATCAGTGACTATTTCGAAGGGCAGAACGTGGCGGCGGATTATGTTCTTCCGCATGAACTTCTGGACCTCCCATTCGGTGATCGATGCGTAAGACTCGGCCTCTATCCACTTGGCGAAGTAATCTGTAAGGACCAAGATGTAGCGTTTTTGCCGAGACAGAGGCATCGGTCCGATGATGTCCATCGCCCATCACATGAACGGATACGGGGCTGTCATTGTTCGTAAGGCTTCGGTAGGGCAATGGATCGTCGAGGCATGCCTTTGACACTTGTCGCACTGCCGTGTGAATGCTTCGCAGCAGTGATCATAGTCGGCCAATAAAAGCCTAAGCTTTTTACCTTCAAGGCGAGATCTCGTCCGCCGGAGTGGTTTCCTCCGGCTCCTTCATGTGTTTCGGCCATGACGAGATATGTCTCCTCGCCATGGATACATTGGAGCAGGACCTTGTCAGCCGTCTATCTATGAAGTATGCCGTTGGTGACGACGTAGTTCGAACTTTGCACCTTAAGTCGCCGGGCCTTCTACTTCTCTTCGGGGAGCTTTCCGTGTGCTAGGAAGTCAGTTAACTCAATCCTCTAGTCTGGATCTGATTCCTTAGTCTGGATGATAGCGAGGACGTGCGTCGCCTCGGCTTCTGATCCTTCAGCGAGATCGATACTTGGCTTGTCGATCTGGTGGATTGGGATCGTTCTTTGAACTTGGTCCCTGAGTTTACTTCCTAAAGCTGCAAGGGCGTCTGCACAGATATTTTCCCCGCGTGGGACTTTCAAGAGTTCGAAGAACTCGAACCCTTTGACAAGATCCCGAACAATCTTCAGGTAAGAGTCCATTCGTTCGTTTCGGGTCTCGTAATCTCCACTGAATTGGCTTGTGACGAGCTGAGAGTCGCAGTAGGCGCTTTGGTTTGAAAACTAGTGCGAGGCGTAGCCCGGCAATAAGCGATTCATACTCGGCTTCGTTATTCGAGGCGGCGAAACCGAGTCGGAACGATTTCCTGATCAACTCGCCAGTTGGGGAATGCAATTGGACCCCTGCTCCAGATCCCTTGTTCGTTGACGAGCCGTCGACATGCAGAATCCTGTTGCTAATTGGGAGTACTAGATCCTGCGCGAGTTCCGGTGGTAATTCGACCATGAAATCGGCCAAGACTTGCGACTTGAGCGTTATCCGGTCGCGGAAGACGATGTCATGTTCGCTGAGTTCGATTGCCCATTTGGACAAACGCCCTAACTGATTGGTGTTCTGCATGACGGTACGGAGAGGGAGATCGGTGAGGACCTCGATCGTGTGCGATTGGAAGTATGGCCTTAGCTTCCTCGCGGCTGTGATGACTGCCAAGGCCATTTTCTCGAGTGTCGGATAATGCGTCTCGGGGTCTGTCATGTGTTTGCTCGTATAGAATATTGGCTTTTATTTGCCTTAGTCGTCTTTAACGATTACACTGCTGAACGCAATTGGCAAGACGGCGATGTAGAGATAGAGTGTGTCCTCGGGCTCGGGCTTAGCTAATACGGGAGGACTGGTGAGATAAGTCTTCAGCTGACCGAAGGCCTCTTCGCATCTCTCGTCCTAGATGAAGCGTTTATTACCGCGCAACAGCTCGTAGAATGGGAGGCACTTGTCGGTTGATTGGGAGATAAAACGGTTTAGAGCGGCGATTCGCCCCGTCAGTCGTTGGACTTCCCGACTGTTCTTCGGGCTAGAGAGATCAAGGTTCGCAGAAATCTGCTTGGGATTCGCTTCTATTCCTCGCTGCGTACTGATGTATCCGAGGAACTCTCCCGAGGTGACGCCAAAAGTACACTTCACGGGGTTCAACTTCATTCCATACTCGTTTAAGGTTTTAAAGCATTCACGCAGGTGAGCAGGGTGGTCGGCGGCTCGGAATGACTTGACCATCATGTCGTCGATGTAGACTTCCATTGTCTTACCGAGTTTTTCGGCGAACATCTTGTTTACCAAATGCTGGTACGTAGCGCCAGCGTTCTTCAACCCAAACGGCATGATTTTGTAGCAGTACATTTCTCTATCGGTAATGAACGCGGTCTTCTCTCGGTCGTCGGGATGCATAGTGTAATACCCCTGATCAGAAGTTCCAAGTCAACGTAAGTCAACGACCCAGGATCGACCAAGGCTTGCCACGGGATGGTAATAGAAGTGAAGACTAGAGGTTCGGTCAAAGAAATTTGGAGTTTGGTCGAGTAAAATCCAGAGTTGGTCGAGTAGGCAGAACCGGAGCTTCGATATGGTCGTGGTCGAGCACGGTGAATTTTCAAAGACTTCAAATAAAGTAAGACTTGATCCTAAACCTCATTATAGGATGTTGTAAGACCTTTGGTCGAGTCAGAATGAAGTTGGGTCGAGCCGAAGTGGAGACGATCGATGGAGGTTCAGAAACGGTCTATACGGAGGTTTAGCACCGGGCGATATTTTGGAAGTGTGTAAAGGTGAAGTTTCTTTGTCCAAGTATCTAAAGGAGGTTATTTTAAGACATATGGTCGAGCAAGAATCAAGTTGGTTCGGGA